>CAMOHE010056504.1:0-57944 GCA_946598075.1 Artocarpus hirsutus | reverse complement strand
ACACTTGGGCCCCAAAGATAAAATGAATGAAGTTTTTAATATGGATAATGATGATGAAAGATATGTTCTATATAAAGTTGTGCCAAGTGCACTATTATGTTAATGATGATTATGTTTACAATGTTTCATAAAGATTTTCATAAAATGTTTATGTTGTGAGATAGGAAAGTGTACTTACTAAGCTTTTGCTTATTTAGTTTATAATCATGTTGCAGATAAAGGTAAGAGGACCATGGAATAGGTAGAGGGCGAGGACAGGCGTGTGGGCTATAAATGATGGAACGGAAACGAAAAAACGCCAAGAAAGAATAATTTTTTGAACTATGTTTTTATTTCTTTGAATGCTATAATTTCCGCACTATTAAGTAAAAAGACTTGTTTTATATTTATTTTGATTTTTTAAAAGTTCAGTCTACCAAACTATTTAAAACAGATTTTAAAGTTTGTTTTGAAATTTTGTTTGAATTATGGTTTTGTTAATTTGGCATTGATAAACCATGAAAAAAGAAAGATTTGAAATATTTGGAATATTTAAAAAAAAAAAAATTGTATACATGGATCTTGGGATATGTTTATCAAATTGTGTCTAAATTTAAATGGTTTATTTTATCAATAATGATAACAAGGATGAAAGTAACGATTATTGTGACGTCCATAAAGGGGCGTTACAACATATTTGTTAAAAACGAGTTTTTGATGCACTATAGACATAAATTAGCACAATAAATTTTTGATAACTCTTGATTTATTGTAGACAAAGGATGTCATATTGCATACTTAAACCATTTGAATAAATAAGTTTGAAAAAACTAAAACATATTTAAATTAATTGCCAGAATTGAACCTTTAATCCTCAGTGTTTGTTAAAATTGTTATTACCTTTAAAAGTAATTGCACTTATTGTTAATGTTCCATCTCCTAAGTTAAAGTTCCCTTATTATAGTTCCACTTACCATTCAAATTTAAGTCACATTTTTTGTTGTTAAAATTCCAAAAATCACAAAAAAATATAAAAATGAAAAAAGTTAAAAAATGTGTAAATATTGTAAATAAATTGTAAATAAAATTAACTTTTCTTCTCAAATTCTTCAGCTAAACATAATAGAACTAATATCTTGGACCATTACAATATCTTTTCCCTATGGGATTGACCTCGGACTCACCGAGTTTTATTACTTAGACAACCTTATGCTTGAGGTTATATCGGATATATACTGTTAAGACCCGAACAAGTTTTTGGCATCGTTGTTGGGGGAACAGACAGACATAAGGACAATATATTAGTTTATTATATATATCTATATATATTTAACTCTCTAATTTCTAACTTACTAACTTCTAACTTTATAATCTAACATCTAACTTACTAACTTTTATCTTAAAGGGATGGTTGTACTGTTCAAATCTGTTGATATTTTTATTAATATTTTTGTTATTAATTTCTTTGTTTTTGCAAGTACCAATAATTAAAAAAAAAAAGCCAAAAAGCCAAAAAAAGTTTCTGTTCACATAGTTTGCATGTTAACATTCATATTACTATTCACATAGACTAAATTATTTGTTTCTTTTTGTAATTATCTATATGCGTGCTTGGTCTCATACATCAAAATCGTGTCGTCTAGTTAGGAAAAATCTAGAAACCATTAGACCACCAGTTGCATCTTCACAATTGGATATAATGGCTAATGATGAAAGTGTTAATAATGATAACATGATAAATCAACAAATCATTAATCCTGTTTTCGATCAATGCGTGATTATTTACAACCACCTCATGAATCCACCCATCATGTTTAATTTTTCCTCTTAATGCTCATAATTTTATATTTAAGCAAGGCATGATTAACTTACTTACAGCATTTCACGGTTTAGAATCTAAGAATCCATACTTGCACCTTAGAGAGTTTGAAGACATTTGTGCTACTTTCATTGATCAAAATGTTTCAAATGAAGTTGTTAAGCTTAAGCTTTTTCCTTTTTCTTTAAAAGATAAAGCTAAAATGTTGCTCACTTCTTTAAAACCAAGATCAATTGGCACATGGCAAGAAATGCAAACTGAGTTTTTGAAAAAATTCTTTCCAACTCATAAAACCAATGCTTTAAAGAAACAAACTCAAAATTTTTCCCAGAATGCAAAAGAAGTCTATTTTCAATGTTGGGAACATTTTAAGAGTTTGTTAAATTCTTGCCCACAACGCAGTTTTGAAAAATGGCATTACTTTAGTTTCTTTTATGAAGGCTTAATTCCTGAAACCTATCTATTTGTTGAAACAATGTGTAATGGAGAATTCTTTGATAAAGAACCTAATGAAGCATTAGATTTTCTTGATAATTTGGCTGATAACTCTTAATACTAGGAACATGGTAATTCTAAAGGCTCAATTAGATCTAATCTTGTTAATGCTCAAAGCGATGTTCATCAACTTAGTCAAGAAAATGATCTTAAATGCTAGGATTGCATGCTTGACTAAAAAGATTGAAGCCATGGAACTTAAGAATGTCCAAGAACTCAAAATTGAAACTTTGTGCAGTGTTTGCCAAACTCTAGGACACTCAACTTATGAATGCCCAATTTTTAAAGAAGAGTCCTATGAGCAGGTAAATTACACAAATTAATTGGACCTAGCTAGAAAGCTACTTCTATCACCACATTCTAACACATATAATTCACAATGGAGAAACCATCCCAATTTCAGTTGGAGAAATGATCAATCACAACAGCAATTTCAACCCCCATGACCACTTCCACCACAAAATTCTCAAAGCCATCCACCATTTCTACAACAATCTCAAAATCCACAATTTCCATCAAATTCTAAAAATTTTCAAAGGCCTCCACAAAATTTTTTTGAAAATCTTCATTCTGGAGTCAAAACTCTTGAAGACACTTTGCAATCTTTCATTCAAGCTGAAAAATCAATCATTCAAAAACTAAAAGTCCATAACTCTTGCGCACTTCTCAAGACATTCATGAAATTAAAGAGTCCATTTTGAAACTCATCTCTTCACTTCATATTCAAGAAAAAGGCAAATTTCCTACTTAACATATATATTATCTATCTGTAAATGAAGTTACCTCTTCTAGCTCACAATCACAAGAAACTGTTCATTTTGTCACAACTTTTCGAAGTGGAAAAGCTATTGATAAAACTAATTTTTCAAAAGATCAAAAGGTTAATTCAACTTTGAAAAGTGATGATAAAATTAATAGTGATGAGGAAAGTTCTAAAAAAAAGAAAGAGTGTTTTAAAAGAAAAATTAATTCCAAAGATTCCATTTCCTCAAGCTTTGCTTTCAAAAGAGAAGTATGACAAAAATGTAGAAATTTTTGAACTTTTTAAAGAAGTCAAAATTAACATTCTACTTTTAGATATAATCAAACAAGTCCCATCATATGTTAAAATTTTGAAGATTTATGCCTAATTAAAAGAAAGCATAATGTGACTAAGACTACAATTTTAACTAAGAATGTTAGTTCAATCATTCAACATGACTCACCACCAATGTTCAAAGATCTAGGCTGTCCCACCATTTCTTGTATTATAGGAAATACTTAAATTGAATATGCATTGTTAGATCTTGGTGCTAGTTTCAACTTTTTACCTTATTCTGTTTACCAGCAGTTAGGTTTAGGTGAACTTAAGCCAATATCTGTCACACTTTAATTAGTTGATCATTCTGTAAAAATTCCAAGTGGTGTTGTTGAGGATGTGTTAGTTCAAATTGATAAATTTTACTACCTAGTAGATTTTATTGTTTTGAATACACAATCTATTGCAAATTCAAATGTTCAAGTTCCTGTCATTTTAGGTCATTCATTCCTGGCAACTTCTAATACTTTGATCAATTATAGAAATGGAATACTAAAATTGTCTTTTGGGAATATGACTTTAGAATTTAACATTTTTAACATAGCGCAATCACCCTTTGGAAAGTGTAAAGTGAATTTTGTTGAGAGCAGTACTTCTAAAACATTTGTTGATCCTTTGGTTGATCTAGCCAATTCTTTTGGTTTGAATGCTCCACTCAAAGTTGATCATTATCCTGTGAATGTTTTTGCTGACCAAACTCTAGAACTTAAAAATTTAAATTTTAAACATGAACCTAAAAATGAAGTTTTTGAAGAAGAATCTGAGGATGAAATGATGGGTGACACTATGGATAATCTTATGGATGATCTCATGGATGAAGAAGAATTTTAGCAGAGGTTCTTTGAAGTAGCTGACAACTTAACTTTTTGGAAGTGCTATCTTTTGGGAAAGTTTAGAGCAACTGT
Organism: Artocarpus hirsutus; assembly: GCA_946598075.1. Taxonomy (NCBI): domain Eukaryota; kingdom Viridiplantae; phylum Streptophyta; class Magnoliopsida; order Rosales; family Moraceae; genus Artocarpus; species Artocarpus hirsutus. Next base: position 53,668 of record CAMOHE010056504.1, on the reverse strand, counting down.
TCCGTCAGTCATCAATATTGATGATTCTGATTCTAATTCTGAGATTGAAATCATAGTTCTAGATTAATGTTTGTATTGTTTGTTTAATTGTGTTGTATTTTACTTTCTATGTTTTTCCTAAAAATCAGAAAAATAATTTCAAAAATTCATTTGAAATGGCTGAGGATATAGAGGTTACAATCAAGTTTTGATTAGTTGGTACTTTGTATCAATAGCCTCTAGATATGCACTTTGATGAAATGATTAAAATGCATTTTGCTAAATTTTAGAATTAAAAAAAAAATAAAAAATAAAAAAGTTAAAAAATTCAAAAAAATTCAAAAAATTCAAAAAAAAAACACAAAAAATTTTTTAGTTTGTATATTTAGTAATCCATTAGTTTACTAGTACTTAGCCCAATTTCTGTTTGTCACTATTTAGACTAGCTTTTCACATAAGTAAGAATAGTTTCCACCATGTCTTAAACAGTTACAATCCTTTGTCTATAAAACTGTTACTATACATTCAAGTCTGAAATTTTCTGCTCTTTCTCTCTCTAAAATTTCTTTCTTTCTCTAAGCTTTCATTTTCTCTCCGCTTTCTCTCGATATCTTCAAAGTTTTTTTTCAAATTTCTAGAAAACCTTCAAACTTCTCTTGAAAAATTTCTTCAATCTTTTCTTTCTTAATCCAACAAAATCTTTTCAATACCCTCTTAAAAACTTTCAATTCACACTCAAGAATCTCTCCGTTTCTTTCAAATCATGGATCCTAAATATGAGCATTTAAAGAAATACTTTCCTTGTCTTTCTCAAAAAGAAATTAGAAAGAAGTATAAAACTCAGATCACTCGTCTTTGGGTCCTTTTTCTTTTCAAACTTCCAACTAATGTAAAAAAATGTATATAGAAGGTCTTGTCCATCCTAGTGATGTAAATAATGTTGGTCTTCCTGGTATGGGTACAAGTTTGTATGCTAGGAAAAGAAGAGCCCATCATATGGAGTCAAAATGCCTTAAGTGTTCTCATCAAACCTATTTTGGTAAGTGTCCTTCACTTGGTTATGTGTCTAGAAATAGAGGAGATAAAATTCAGTTTTGTTAAAATGGTCTTAGGAAAAAGAACCTGGAAGATCTTTAAGCTTTTCTTCAGTCACATCCAAGTGGATATGTTTGGGGGGCTATGCCAAAACTCTAGCCTCAATTTCATGTAGAAAAGGAACGTCTAGGAAATCTAACATTAAAAGACCCAACTGTTCAGTTTACAAGAATAATAGATGATAAACAGTCACCCAATCCTTCTAGTTCCAAGCAAGATTTGTAAAGTACTTTTAGTTTTTTTGTGTTTTTATTTTATTTCTTAAAAAAAAATTGTTGAGAAATTATTTGAGATATGAATTTGGTTTTAACAAAAATCATCAAAATGGTTGAGGAATGGATTTTTTGGAGATGCGTTTTGATAAACATAAGTTTTTATTCATTCTCAAATAAATTTTCATCATATAAAAAATTAAAAAACATAAAAATAAAAAAATAATAAAGTCTTTTTTTTTGTGATTGTTATAGTAGTTGTTTACTCAATTATTATGTTTGTCCTATTAGCTTTTAATATTTTATCTTATTTGTCAGATATCTTATTTGGTATGTAATTTGGTTGTCGTATATGTTTTGTTTTCATCCCATTTTGTCAAAAGATATATAGTTTTGTTTTATTTTTCAAAAAGTTGAATAGTTCTTATTGGGTAAAAATTTCAAAACTTCTACAGTTGAGTTACATCTCACTTCATCTACCTTCACCTGCCTATTTGTCTTGAATCATACTCAATCATGTAATATAAGCCATTTCTTGTTAGCATTTTACTCAGAGTGGTGTAAAAGTTTTCAATTAAAAAAAAACATAAAATCTAAAAAAAGAGAGAGAGTCTTAGTTTCTTAGAAACCATTATGGAGTCCTTGTCCCAATCATCTTTAACTTTCAAAAATGTCTGTGTTTTGTGGTTCTAATCTAGGAAATGGTGTTGACTATTTAAATGCTACATTCCATTTAGGGCAAGTCTTGGCTAAGAAAAACATAAACCTTCCACATGAAGGGGTTAGACTTGGTTTAATGGGAGCTGTCACAACTGGAGCCAAAATAGGAGGAGTCCTAGGTTTTATCTCTCATTTTCTTGCCCAAGATAACATTTGCGGTACAACCATAGGAACCGAGAAAATAGTCAGGGATTTCACTATTTGCTTAAAACTTATGATTGAACACTCAGATGCATTCATTATTTTACCAGGAGGTATAGGGACTCTAGAAGAAATGTTTGTCATAGCTAGTTGTAAACAATTAGGTATTCTTAATAAACCACTAAGTGTGCTTAATGTTAATGGTTTCTTTGATGGTCTTCTTAGTTTTTTAGATAATGCTGTGGAACAAAACTTTCTGGTACAATCAGGAAGAAGGATTTTGATCTCTACACCTACTGTTGAAGAATTACTCAAGAAAATGCAAGCCGTCACTCTTGAGGCAGACAGTGCAACTTTAGCACCTTGCAAAAAGCGAAAAACTCTTTTATCTTTTTAGCTTTACCTATAGTATGTTTGTTTGTGTTTCTTTTTTAGTGTTTAACTGCTCTTGTAAATATATGTTGCTTCTTTTTCTACTTAATCATGTTAAACATTGAGGACAATGTTCAATTTAGGTTGGGGGGAGAGGGTTTGTGTCAAAATTTTTAATTTTTTGCCAAAATTTTTCAAGTTTGAGTCTATTTTTGTGATCAAAATGAGACTTGTTCTAAAACCAAACGTATAAAAAATTAAAAAAATTAAAAAATGAAAAAAAAGAGGTGTGCTGTTTGTAAAACTGAAGATTCTTGTTTACTGTTGGGATGGCTAAATGAAGGAGTCAGTCTTGAAACACATCTTGATTTGGTCTGAGAAATTTCATCATTTATATATGCTTATGAATTACATGTTGTTTGCATGCATGTTTAGGATAACTGAATTATGGAGTCTTTGGCATTCTTGAGACTTGTTCTAATCATGTTTGTAACTTATTTTATTGTAATAAGTTTGTCTACATATGTATTGAATATCTATAAAAAAAACATAAAAAAATTGAAAAATCTTAAAATTAAAAATTAAAAAATTAAAAAAAATAAAAAAATGTTTTGTAAATATTGGTTTCTTAGTGATTGATGTGTTATTATTATTTTTATTTCTGAATTTCTTATTAATGTAATGTCATTTTTCTATTCTTTGAATTATCTAATTTTATGGACTTTTAAACTTTGGTTTTATTTAACATTTTTATGTGTGTATTTGTTAAAGTGTTTGTAAGCTATTCTTTTCACACACGCACTGTAATGTTTAATTGTGGTGGTAAGTCAAAGCTATGAATATTTGAGTTTTGTTATTTTGTGAAAATGAATAATTGAAGGCAGTAACATTTTCAAAATTTAATTAATTAATTAATTAATTAAGAAAAGGAAAAAAAAAAGAAAAATGAAAAAAAGAGAATTGTAAATAAATAAAAAGTGAATAAAGTAGGATAATTTTAGTTTTGTAGCCTCTTTAACTCGAGTAAGTAAGTTCTAAGGGATGTTTCAACACCTAGTACCTTAAGCCAACTGGTTTAGGAGTTACTGACCTAAAGCTCGTTAAATGGGTTATGGAAAAAGTTAAAGAAGCCAAACATTGCACTATCCACATCTATAAAGTTTGTTTAATTTTAAAGTTTTTGGATTTTAATTGTTCTAATAATAAATTTAAAGTGTTGTTGTCTACAAAAGTGATTTGAAACAAAATATCAAAACAATTTTATTCTTAGTTTTTGATGAAACTTCATAATTATTCATTATCTCTTTTTGCACCAAGTTTGGCTTATATACATTTTATTAAATAGCACATAAATTGTTCACGTAAAATTTTTGTTTTGTTAGTCTATCTAGTAGATTAGTCAAATAATAGTTAAATGGTTCTCATTATAAGATTATTCAATAAATCGTTTCAAAATAATTTCACTTTAATTGCTAGAGACAAGCAATAAGCTGGTTTGGGGGTGTGATGAGACTGTGAAAGTGTATATTTTTTAAGGCTAAAATCATTTATTTATACTTTTATTTCTTATTAAATCCTCTAACTAGTAGCATTAGTGTGTTAATAGGTATTTTTGTGTCTTCGTGTGAAAATGTGTTTAAAAATGTATTTTTAATGTGTTTTTATGTTTAATAATATTTTTAGTAATTTTTAGATCGTTTCGGTGTGTTAATGTAAATAATCAAAACCATAAAAATAACATGTGGTTATTTTACTTTGAGTCTTAAAATGTTTGTAAATAAGTTTTGAGTCTATAAATATGTTCTATTATATCTCTAGTATTTTCAAAAAATAATCCCGAGTCTTAAATAGCATATCTGTTAAGGTTTGATAATTTTAAAAATTTTTATGTATTCTCAGTAATTTTTTGTGTGTTTTCTTGTAAAATAAATATGTTTAATTATTGTGAAAATTATGTTTGTAAAATAATTATTGTTGGTTTGTTTATTTTATTTTAGATTTGAAATCTAGAAGAAAAATAGAGAAATATGGCACGAAAACGAGCAAAAAGGGGCCTTAAATGCACAAGAAATCAAAAGAAATTCAAAAATAAAAGAACAGGCCACGTGGTAGCCTCTGAATTGTCCGATCACACCGTCAAAATCATCCGGACCGTCCATGAGTCCCAGTTTAGCACGTAGAATTCGCTGCTATGGCGTCTCACATATGCGTCATTCCACCCATCCAATCTCCTTACTTTTGACTGATCTCACGGTTACAATCAGTCAAAACTGATTAGTTGACTTTTCTTGGATGACTTGATATGCGTCGTGCATTTGGTATATAGACAGCAATCCAATGGTCTGTTGCACGTCTATCTCTGTGTCTTGTCACACTAGATTATCCAGATATTGAAGCTTCATCTAGTTTAATCGAAAAAAAACAAAAAAAAGGAAAAAATTAATAAAATCAGGTTTGGTTAAAGCAAAAATGGAGTTGTTATAAATTATTTCAAAAAAATTCTCCATCATTTAATTTGCTTCCTACTCATTTTTCACTTAAAAATATCTTAATAAAATAATAAAAATAATTAAAAAATGAATAAAAAATGCAAAAATCTTGTAAATAGTAGATTTTTTTTAACTATAACCCCTTCCTTCATGTAATTCACACCATTCTCCATAGTTTAGAGAAAATTCTCTTCTTCTCTCTTCTTAGGTTAGCTTTCTTCTAACTTTTAGTTTTATATTTTTGTAAAATAATTCTAGTTTTTATGTTGTAAAACAGTTATGCTTAAAAATATATATATGTTTCTACTTTCATCACGTCTTTCTAAATTCTACTTTGCTAGGGAGGGAGGGGGATATTTTGATAAAATTAAGGTAAATATTTTCAGTTTTCTAAGTTTTCTGAGTTGTTATAATATCAAAATCATTTTTCGAGAACTTATGATCTTCATGTTAACTTAACTAAAATTCTTTCAAAATCAATTTTTGATTTATCATAGACATAGGATGACACGAATAATGCTTAGGAATACTTTGATTATTCGTAGACATAAAATGATATGGTAAATACTTAACAGTAAATTTTGTTGGTAATTTTAGTAAGTTAATTTGAAAACATATATATTTGTTAAAAATGAGTTTTGATGCACTATAGACATGAATTGGCATAGTAAATGCTTGATAACTCTTAATTTATTATAGACAAAGGATGGCATATTTCATACTTAAGCCATTTTAGCAAATAAGTTTGGAAAAACTAAAACATATTTAATTTAATTTTCAGCATTGAACCTTTAATCCTTAGTGTTTGTTAAAATTGTTATAACCTTTAAAATTAATTGCACTTATTGTTAAAGATGCATTTACTAATCAAATTTAAGTCACATTTCTTGTTATTAAAATTCCAAAAATCATAAAAAAATCTAAAAATGAAAAAAGTTAGAAAATGTGTAAATATTGTAAAAAAAATTAACTTTTATTCTCAAAATCTTCAGCTAAACATAATAGAATTGATATATTGGACCTTTGTAATATCTTTTCTCTATGGGATTGACCTTAGACTCATCAAGTTTTATTACTTAGACAACCTTATACTTGAGGTTATATTGGACATACACTTTTAAGACCCAAACACCGACCAAAGGCTCTTTTGCTATGTGGTTATGCCCTTTGGACTGAAGAATGCTAGAGCAACCTAATAGCGCTTGGTAAACAAGTTGTTTGCTCAGCTGATTGGTAAGACCATGGAGGTATATGTTGATGACATGCTCGTCAAGTTTGTTTGAGCAGCAGACCACATCGCCAACCTCTGGGCAAGCTTTGACATTCTTCAGGAATATGGGATGAAACTCAACTTGGCCAAGTGCGGATTTAGGTCAACTCAAGCAAATTTCTCAAATTTATGGTAAACCAAAGGGGAATTGAGGTTAACGCAGCCAAAGCCCAAGCAGTGATTGACATGCACTTGCCCTACACTGTCAAGGAGGTACAAAAGCTGATGACTTGGTGGCAGCTCTATCCAAATTCGTTTCTCAGTCTATCAACAAGTACCATCTATTTTTTCAAGCACTTAATGGGACGTTTGAGTGGAGTAGGGAGAGTGAAGAAGCCTTTCAAGACCTCAAGAGGTATTTTACCGCACCCCCCACTCCTATCTAAACCTTTACTAGGAGAAATACCATATGCCTACCTTGCTGTGTCAGAAAAGGATGTGAGCTTGGTTCTCTTTCGAAAGAAGACGGCATTCTGAAGTCTGTCTACTACACCAGCCATGCATTCTAGGGTGCTAAGGAGAGGTACCCTCCACTTGAAAAACTTGCATTCACCCTTGTCAGCTCTGCATGGAAGCTTCAGCCTTACTTTCAAGGCCACACAATCCGTGCCCTAACCAAGTATCCTTTATGGCAAGTACTCCAAAGTCCAAAGATATCTGGTCAAGTGGCTAAGTGGTCAGTTGAGCTCGAGCAATACAACATTCATTTTATTTCAAGAACGGCTATAAAGGCCTAAGCCCTGGCCTACTTTATTGTCGAATTCACTGACGCTGTGCAGCGTACTCCTTTTGTTGAAAAGGCCCCTATAGAAGATCCAGACTTCCCCAACAGTAGAGGTAGTGACGTCTCCAAGCTAGAGCCTAAATGGAAACTCTTTGTTGATGGATCGTCCTACACCGACGGGTCAGGCGCTGGGCTGGTCCTCACTAGCCCTGATGGTTACAAAGTAATCTATGCCCTTCGTTTTGATTTTAAGGCATTTAACAATGAGGTTGAATATGAAGCACTCCTAGCCAGACTCAGAATTGCAAGAGACCTTGGATTAGACTGCATATCCATTTATAGTGATTCCATGCTTATCATCCAATAGGTTACAGAGGGATTCCAAGCCCGAACAGAATCCATGACAACGTATTTGCGAGAAGTCAAGGCATTGTTAGGTCAATTTAAAGCTTATTCCTTCAGTCAAATTCCCCAATCCTAAAACTCTAAGGTCAATGCCCTCGCTCGACTGGCCTCAGGCTTAGGCAACAATGAAATTACGTCGATCCCCATCGAGAGATTAGTAGAGCCGAGCATCATAAAAAAAGTGGCTAGTGTAGCCAAAAAATAAGAAACCACCTAGATGGACCCGATCATCCGATACCTGACCACAACCAAATTGTTGCCAGATCCACAACAGCTTGGCCGAATATTTTATGATTAGTGGAAAAATTTACCGACAAGGCTACAATACTACTAATGGCTATGCGGCAACCACATAGAGGGGCGATCTGTGGCTCAAAAGTGTCTTTGGCAAGGTTACTATTGGCCGACCATGGAGCAAGACTGCAAGGATTTTGCACAAAAATGCATCAAAGTACTAGCAGTTTGCTAGGGCGATCAAACACTATGTCAAAACCCCTTACCTTGGTGACATCTGCCTAACCTTTTGCCAAATGGGCCATTGACCTGATTAAACCACTTTCCCAAGCTTGGTCATAGTTCAAGTACTGTATCGTGGCCATAGACTACCTTACGAAGTAGGTGGAGGTTGAGCTATGCACCAGCATGACCGAGCTAAGTGCACCAACTTTATTTAGAAGAACATCACCTGTCGGTTCAGAATCTCGTACACCATTGTAACCGACAATACTAAGCAATTTGTATCTTCAAGTCTACTCCGCCTATGTGAGTAGCTCAGTATCAAGAAAGTATTCTCCTTGCCTGGCTATCCCCAAAGCAATGGGAAGGTTGAAGCAATTAACAAAACGATCAAAGACAACCTAAAAAAAATGGAGGGTCTCAAAGGTGTATGGACCGACGAGCTCCCAAAGGTGCTCTAGGCGTATCGGACAATAGCCAGGACTGCCACAAGGGAGACTCCTTTCTCCCTATTCTATGGGGCCAAATTAATTATCTTAGCAGAGGTTGGCCTATCCAGATTTAGAATGAGTAGTATGACTAGCTTGAAATGCTGAAGTCATGATGTTTGAGGTTGATCTTTTAGAGGAGAAAAGACACCGGGCAACGAGGAATAAGGTGGTTGCTCAGTATTATAACAAGCGGATCTAACCAAGGAACTTTAAAGTTGGTGACTTCGTGCTAAAAAAGATCAGCGTTTAGTGGCCTAGGTTAGGGTCGTTTGGGCCAAAGTAGGACGGACCATACAAAGTGGTTGGAATCATACGTCCAGGCACCTACAAACTCTCTAACATGGAAGGAAACATGCTCGTTCATCCTTGGAACTTCAAACACTTGAAGAAATTCTTTTGTTAACGAAAGCTAGAATTCCTTTTTTGGCCTCTGTAGGCCTACTAAGTAGGACTGGGATGTAAAAAAGAAACTTTAATGAAAATACTTATTCTACACAATTCCTCGGAGCAATCTATGTTAAGAAAGACATAACTCCTAGCCCGGGGGACCTAACTACAACTCCCAAAATGGGGGAGTTGTCCTATTTAATGGCTCTATTGGGTTGATTAGCACAATTCCAACTACAGATGGACGTAGCATGTCCACTAGTTCACCATCATATGGACGACCCGACCAAGAGTTGCCCTGATATGGTGATGAGCCCGGAAACATAACTCCCGACTATAATTAGACTTGTAAAATTTTAAATAAACTTAAACATGCCTAAGTGGGGTTATAGGGTACCACACGCCGTTCTAATTATCCGATTGAGAAATGGACCTTCTTTGCTTGGCTAAACTCGGTGAACATGAAATTGGACTGAGTTTCATTTCTGGGAAAGTTTGTTCCCAAGGAACGTTCAACTTGGATGAATGAAATTGACATTTCATTCCTGAGAAATGTTTAACTTGGAAAAATGAAGTTAGCTCTTCATTTCTAAGAAGCTTTTAACTCAAGGAAAATGAAATTATCATTTCTTTCCCGAGAAGCATTCAAATTTAAAATGGAATTAACATTTCATTTTTGAGAAACATTAACTTGGAAAATAAAGCTAAAAAGTCACATTTTCAAGGAACAATAAACTTGGAAAATGAAAGGAAAATTTCATTAAAATAAAATAAAATTAAACTATCTTAGGAGGTACAAATAACCGAGCACCTCCCAAAGCCAGACAAAGAATTACAAAAAATAAAGAGATTAAGTCTAGCCCCTATCCCCGGCATTGTTATTACTGACCTTGCCATTATCATCGTCACCATCCAAGTTCACCACCACTTCTTGGTTGACTTGCCCAGTCTCCTCGTCTGGCTCTAGCTCAATGATGATGGACCAGTCGAAGTCTGTCACCTCAAGATGCCTCTCCAAATTGTGATCTCGCACATTAGTCATCTCAAGATAGTAATTATCTGCATATTCTATAGAAGCCTTGAATTCTTCAATTGCTTGAGCAAGCGAGCAGGGGCAGCTCCTCCCTCAAAAAGCAGCAGTGCTCTTCTTGGGCGGCTTAAAGATCGGTTCGAGCTTGGTCAGCATCGACCCTTGCCTTGTGTGCTTCCTCCCGAGCATGTCTTGCTTCTTTTTTAGCCTAGTCGAGGTCAGTGTTTGCCCTTTTGAGCTCAACAACCTTTAACTCCAAGGCCTTCTCTGCCTTACACTTCTCCAAGGTGGCATTCTTAGACTTCTGCTTCTCAAAGCTAAGATCTTTTACCTGAGCCATATTGGCCAACTCCAAAAGTATGCAGGCCTGAAGGAATAAGTGGTTAGAGCATGGAGAATTCAAAAGTTAAAAGATGTTAGGATATGGACTCGACATACCTTGGTGGAGGAGCAGAAGGTAGCTCAAAAAAGACTCTCATAGCTTTCTTCCCAAAGACTCTCAAAAAAGTGTCCCCGATTATGGCCTCCCCGCTCGTCTCAATCATCAGGCGGTGAGTGTTGCGATGCCTCTTTGGGGGATCTGATGACGATAGTAGCATGGCGGTCGTGACGGTGGATGGTTGGATGAGGTGCCTACCCTAGTCAGTGGCTGTGGTGAGGCAACTGGATGGATTGCTATGAGAGATTACTTGGCCCTCAGGGTCCTTTTCCTGTTGGACCCAAAAATGGCCTTCCCCTTTGATCGACGGAGGCTCTCTCCATCATCCTCTATCGCTTTTCTCAAGAGATCTACCAAGAAGACATATCTGGAGTAAGATTTACAAGTCCAGATGAGCTCGGTTAAACAAAAGAGAACTCAGAGTTCACTGTCGATCCAAAGCTAGCCCAATGGATAGAGATGCCTGATCACATCCTTGAGGTCTTCGTCTGCAATGGATGGCCCCAAGTCAAAGGAGCCACTCAATAAGTCCTCGAAACTAGACAATGATGGCTCATTCATCGGCCACTCGAATCCACTGGTGCTTTGCCCCAGGATGTCCGCGACGCTCAACATGGCCACTATCACCTGCCCAGTTGACTGAGCAGTTGGATGTTGGTGCGGGGATTTGTTTCACTGGATTCCTTAAACCAGCCATAACGGGAGAGGTTGGCCTTCTAGAGTAGAAAAGACAACTGTTGAGTAGACTCTGACTTGGTGTACAATTCCTCCACTGCCTTGACGATCTCACTTGGAGCCCTTGGTTTTTTCAACCAAATGTGTCCCTGCTCAAACGTCCTTAGGACTTGTTGATCTTTAGGCACCTCCTTACCGACTCGGGCTAAATACTTCCCCTTGACATAGAACCACTTGAATTTCCATAGCTTGTCTGAGTCGGGGTTGCCCAAAATGAAATCCTTCTTAAGCCTCGTGAAGTAGTACGACCTGGACTACCAAGGAAGCCTCTTTATCTTGTATACTATTTAAAGGTCTCCCACCTGGTTACCCAATAGTATCTCTAAAGCACGTACATCCCGATCATCAATTGGTAGTAGTTTGGGTTAAGCTGAGTAGGACACATGTTTAGATCGTTAAGTGCCTGGCAAAGAAATGGGTGAAAAGGTAGATGTAGCCTGGCCCTAAAGAACTTGGCGTACAAGGTGATGTAACCTTCGGGTAGGTCACCCCACCCTCCCCAGGCAAGATGAGGTCGATGTCGACTAGGATATCGTATTCCTAATTTAGTGTTTCAAGCTAGAACTCTGTTAATGTGCCTATAAACCCTACCGCAGACATCTAGCTGGGCTGAGATCTCCTATAAGCAATAACGCCCTAGACTTTGGTGATGACAAGCCTCTTAACCTCCACATCTTCTTCTGCAGCAGCCTCCTTGGGTTTTGCTTCCTCAGCTGGCCTATCCTCATTTGCAATGTCCACAATCACCCGACCCACAACTTGGGCAGGGACCTTAGTACTTTGACCAGAGGTGCTCAGTGCATTAGAAGCCGCCACTAGGCCAGCACATTCTCAGGCCGTAACTCAGGATGTGCCAATAGCGGCAGCTCTGATGTATGGATCCTCGCCCCTACATGGCATGATCGAAAGTCTCCTAGCCAACAAGTCCAGGAATTCTTGTCGGGTATCGTCTCGGCACCACGACTCAATATTTTGGCCAGCCAGGCTGCTCTGTCATGCCCTAGGGACACTCCCTAAATGTCGACTTTTGTAGTAGTCGATCGATCGGTCTTGGTGCTGTTGTCTGACTAGGAAGCCTCTACGTTCTAAGAGTAGCTATGGTCGCTTATTTTTACGTATGCTTCTTAGGAAAATTACCTGTTTGGGTTGTGGAAGCTCTAAAAAGTCTAAAGCCCTCAAGTTATGAACTATAGCTCTGCAGCTAAAACTTGGAAGTCAAGAAGTCTGGCTATGCTTATGCATTGAAATAACAGAGAGCAAATTATTATTTATAGTCACCTCAAGCATGAAACTCAGGCATGAGAAACGAAGAGACACAATGATTACGCTCATCAGAGAAGTAACCAATCGCATGTCGACATGTGTCCCTCCGAGCTTCATCACATGACCTTTCATCTTCAGTCATCTTGGGACATAGCTTGAGCATCAATTTAAGCTGACCTCACCCTCTTAGCATAGTGCACCGGGCCAAGCACTGACCAAGTGAACTGAGGGGCTACTGTTGGAGGTGAGCTTGGCGCCTTCGTTGAGGAACCTGTTCCTGGTGGTCGGCAAATATGCTTGACAAAATTAGTTGGGAGCACATACTGAACCCCATTAAGCTCGGCTCGTCCATCTAAGGTGCTCTTTAGGGCCCTCTAGGTTGCGACATTAATGATTGTCTCCTCGGGTCAGACACTAGCTTGTGTCAGATTGTTATAACCAACCAACAAGTGGCTGACTTCCCATTGTCGAATGGAGGCTAATCTACCGGTGAGGGCATGAACTTGTCTCCTGCCTTCTAATAGGCCTTGATGTGACACACGAGTCATGGGCAAAACCAACTTAAGACCCAGTTCAAGTGACAACCTATAAATAGAGCACATTTATTGTATCTTAAGCAAGCATGCTCCTTCCCAACTAACTAGTTCTAGTTGTTTGTCGAGCAGCACCTGCCTTGAGAGCTGGAGAGCCCTTGTCCGATACCTCATCGGAGTTCCCTTTTTACCTCTGAAGCGTCCCTCCTCTTGTTGCAGGTACATCCAAGCAGGCAGAGGCGAACAAAGAAGAGCCACCTCGACCACCGTGTGTAGCCGTACGTGGTGTTGATTTGATTCTACTCACTGGTAAGCATCAACAACAGAGAATCAACAAAAATATCTGATCTTTACCATTAACTTGGCGAAGACAAAGAAGAACAAAAAAAGAGTAAAAACCAAAATAATCATAAAACAATTTATTGATTCTTAATTTTCTTAAAATCAGAGTGAAAGAGAAGACCAAGATGTGAGCCTATGAAGGATACAAAGCGATCGATGGTAAGACTTAGGAGGAGTTGAGGAATTTTGGGAGTAGAGAGAAAAAGAGAGAGTTGAGAGGAGTTGAGGGAGTTTTGGGAGGAAAGAGCGAGAAAGATTTAGGAAATTTAGGTAAAAAGTGGAGAGAGCAAAAAAAAAAAAAAAAGATGATAGTGAGAAATTTGTTGTATAACTTTTTTCATTATCTAATAACATTGCTAGTAATTTTTGTATTTACATGAAGATACAATATTCCTATGTTAACACTTTTTTTTTGGCCTTGCCTTTGATAGTCTGGCAATGTCATCGGTAAATTTTTTATTTTTAGGGAAATACTCCATTTCCCAATCATCGACGACATCATCGATGTCGATGATATCCGACAACATCACCTGGGAATTTTTATATTTACATGAAAATCAGTATTTCATGTTAATATTGTATTTCCCGAATGTGGATGGTCCGATGATGTCTTCAGTAAATTTTTCTATCTTTAGGGAAATATTATATTTCTTGCCCCCAGCAACATCACTGATGCTGGTGATATTTGCTGATATTGTCAGTAAATTTTTATATTTATATGGAATACTGTATTTTTCAATAGATGATGGTCAGTGATGTCCAGTAAATTTTTGTATATTTAGGGTAATATTGTATTTCCTAGCCACGAGTAGCATGTCAGTGCAGGTGAAGTTTTGTGTTTACATGGAAATACGGCATTTCCATGTTAATATGGCATTTCCCACCAGCTGGCGATTTGGCGACATGCCCAATATATTTTTGTATTTACATGTTAATATAGTATTTCCAAGTTAATATTATATTTCTTAGATGCTACTAGTTCGATGAAGTCATCAGGGAATTTTTTGTATACTATTTATTTAAAAATACTGTATTTTTTGGCCTTTGAGGATGTCGTCAGTATTGGTGATGTTCGACAGTGTCATTATTTCCCGGTTGCCCCCAGTGCTAGTGAGGGAGGAAAGGGGAAGGTGAGGAGGAGAAAGGGCGATGGTATTTTGGGGTTTTCATTTTCAATTTTTCATGAGATAAAAATCAACTTTCCTTAATATATTATTTACTACATATTTTGAAAATACATGATACAATTTACTCATTCTTAATCTAAATATGGTATGTTGCTCTTTTTCCTACAATAAATATTGTCACTGAAAATCAAACTCATGCAATGAGAATAAATTATTGTTACTTAAAGTTAACAGCAAATTATATGTTGGACTTTTTCTTTCTTTCGTTTTTTTTTTTTTTTTTGGTAGTGCTCCACTCCTCCCTCCAATCAAATATGGGAAGAGCTTTAAGTATCTTCCTATTTTTTTCCTCCATATTTCTCTTTCCAACAAAACATAATTTTAATTATAATTAGGATAAATAGCGCAAATGATCCCAACCTTTTGAGCAAGTGATGATTTGGTTCCCATGTTCTTTTAAAGATTAAAATAACTATAAACTTGTGTTCAGGCATAAAAGAACAAATTTAATCAAAAAATGTCTAACTTTGAATGGATGTTCATCATATGCTCCTCACTTGACTTTAATTTATTTTGAAAAATCTAAAAGAATACTAAGTACATTAAGAACATTTATCAAAAGAAAACAAAAACAAAATAGCTTCTTCTTATTCCTTTTCATCCTTCCTCATCTACAAAGAAAGGAAAACCTTAAGCGACACTTACGGCCATGTCAATGTTGTGAACTCAAATTTTCCCTCACGATAGTGCCATCGCATAGTACTTTCCCTATCATAGCTTAGCCGTTCTCGCGAGTGTAGATATGTGTTGCACCGTCATAGAACCAGATTCTGAACACAAATGCCCGTCATAAAAAATTGTAAAGCCTTACCATGGAACCAGATTGCAAACCTCCTTGCCAACTTGCAAACCTCGCCATCCTAAGCTCTGCCCACCTTGCACTGTTGATCTCTACATTTCTAGGCATTTTAAAATGGTGACAACAAGTGAAAACGTTTAGCTTTACATTATTTTTCTATCTTTTTTCTCATATTTTATTTGGCAGTTTCTCCATTTTCTTGTGTTTTTATGTGTTTTTATATATTATAAGTATTTTCAGATAATGGAATGAAAAGAAGGTGAAAAATAAGGACTTAGGGGCATCAAGAATCACATTTACACATTTTGTATCTAGCCGGGTGTTGCAATACATTTTGGACACCACAGCCTACAACACGGAGCAATTATTACAAGAACTCGAGAGTTGGGCACCGCAGCCTTGCAAATGGGCATTGCAGCGCCCAACAATGCGCTCGCCTAGAATCAAGGGTGTGCTGCCACGCCAAGCAAAGAAATTTCGACATTTGAGTGGTTTTCACATGCTGAGAGCCCTCATTCAAGTCGCAACGCCCTCATTCAATTCCAATAGTTCATGTTGAATGGTTTTATTTATACTATTTTTATTTGTGGTTAAAAGTAATTTCAAAATCCTAAACATGGCTATGCAATTAATATTTTCAGAATTATTTTCAATTTTCTAATAGAAAATGTTTACGTTCTTCTATGAAACTATTTATCATTATTTTCTTGTCTTGGTTGGGGTGGCGAACTAAATGAGACTTCAAATTAATCTAGTGTTAGATTAAAATTCTTGATCTGTAATTGTCTTGATTTTCTAATGATTAGTAGCAAATTATGGTTTATGATTGTTAGATGCTTTTGTTTGGTTATGATGTGGAACATAACATAGGTTAAATGAACTAAGCTAATGTGTTTGTTGCTTAAATTAACTTACCTTTCTCATTTTGACGCTTCTACATAATTAAATCTAGAGACCTTATTCTATGTTATTTAACAGAAAGAGATTAAATAAAGAGCTTCTTTTATTTAATGAAACAGTGAGGAAAGATTGAGATATAATAGAGCTTATTGTTATCTACGGTTAGTAGCTTCGATAGAAAATTAGGAACGATTCTGTGATTAATTGTATAGTGATTGTCTAGTGGTGGAAAATAAACTTTTAACTAGTTCCATCATCATTATTTACAACTCTCTTTCCATTTTCATTTTGCGTTTATTTATTTTCTTGTGTTTTATTTAATTTAGTAGTTTATTTAACTAATTCAAAACCCTCTTTTATTTTACTTAAAAGATTAATGACTCATTGATTAAGACCAATCCTCTATGGAAATGACCCTACTCATTACAAAATTCTATAGCAACTAAATAATTAGCAAGATATAATTTGGTACTCCCTTATCAACTGGTACTTTGAAATTATTTTTGTCTAAATATTGAATTTTTCTTCAGCTGGTTAAAGTTGTTAAGCTTGGTTAAGTTATCATTGTCTGAACTTTGGAAAAGAAATGATGAAGAGGATGAACTCAACAGGTTTTTTTCTCCTGTTTCGTGGCATTTTTATTTTAATTAATATTATTTTTCTTTTTGCTGACATCGACAATCAAGCAAAATAGGGGCTTTTGATTGGTTGTTGTGTGCCATGTCAATTTTTTTTCCTAATTATATTTATCAAGATGCCCTCTGACAGTCTACATGTGCAACTCACGTGATGAGTTTTAAACAGCCATCAATCAATTTAGTTATTTACACCTAAAACACTAGTACAAGGTCATTTTAATAAGAGAAGATGAGGACTAAAATATTCATCACTTTCTTGGGGACTATTTGGACTATTTAACCTTGAAATTAAGAAAGAAAAAAGGTTAATAAGGATAGTATTTTTTTCGAATTAGTCTTGCCAATACTATAGGGACCAAAACTATCTCTAGTTAACAAGTACATTAAGTCCGCATTACTTGATTATAAGTCATTACTTAAAAGTACTATAGCGAGTTTAACTTATCTTGCTATAGGGCAACTTATACTATGAATGAACAAAGCGCGGTATGGACTCCTTCCCAAA
This sequence comes from Artocarpus hirsutus, assembly GCA_946598075.1. NCBI lineage: Eukaryota > Viridiplantae > Streptophyta > Magnoliopsida > Rosales > Moraceae > Artocarpus > Artocarpus hirsutus. The sequence goes on along the minus strand of CAMOHE010056504.1, from coordinate 36,556 downwards.
TTAATGTGAACAGCTGAAATGAATGTTGAAAGAATGTTATCACGTCAAATTGATCTTTGATTAAACAACAAAGTGTGTGGGGGCAGCCGACATAGCTTAAAACAAAATATGTCCATTCAATCGAGTTTCATGATGGCCACATGCAATCCATATTACCATCTCCGGTTTTGGGAACTTTGTCAAAAATCAAAAGATGTTAAAATTAAGACTTGAGAATTGTGGGGAATGGAATTTGATGAGTCACTTTCAAGTTAATTTTTTCCAGACATGAGAAACAAGTTGTGTATGGACGTCTCAGCGTGTGCTTTACTCTAAATGCAAACGCCTAAAGCATGTCACTTCAGCAGCAGCAGGTTGTCTAATCAAGATGCTCAAGAGCATCTCCAATATCAAATTAGTGTCATTGGGAAATTTTTGCAGGCCAGTAAAAAAAGAAAATCCAAATGCAATACAATGTTTGTTTTGGTGCTAAATTTGATATATAAACAGGGTGTTTGGGAGAATGCTTGCTTTACACTGTAGCATATGAGAGCTTTATATTGTTTATGATTAAAAAATTCTATATTTGTCCTACTTTATAATAGTCCATCCTATTTTTTCAATAATTTTGGTACACCCTTACTCTTAACTTATTCTTCTAGTCTCCTGTAGTAACTTATTTATTTTAATTACGATTGAGATGATTTTTCTTCTTGTGTATTTAAAATGAAGAGACAAACAAAGCCTCATCCATATTGCCTATTAAAATTTGTCATGTACATTGAGATTTTCTTTAGATTTGTTGGAAGCCTTATTGCTTCAAATGAGTGTTTTTAACATCTATCCATTCAAATGACACATATAAACCAATTTAAAATCCAGTTTAAATTGAAAATCTCAATTCAAACCAACTAAACCTATTAAAATCAACTTAAATCCAAACTTTTTCAGTTCGAATCGGTGATCCAAACATCATATAAGTAGCATAATCTATAAAGACAATACTATGTATCTTATTCGGTTTTATAATTAAAAATAATGAAGAGTTAAGGATCTTTCTCTTCTAAACTTCCTATACAAGAGAAAACATCTTTCTTCTTGTTGTTGTTGTCTGGAATAATCTTATCTTCCTTCTACTTTTGCAACCCAAAGGAAAACAGACAAGTTTTGAAATGTACAGTGATACGTTTCCCCTTTTCATTGAACAATATTTCATGACAAGACTTCTTTTTCCCGTTTGGCTATGAAAATTTTCATTCTTTACAGTCATATTATCCCAGCCCCCTCGCGTAGAAAGCCCTATGAATATGTTGCTCTGTTGCTGAAGGTCTTGTTATCCAGCATGAGAGACGACAATCCCAATTGTTGCCTGAATTTGTTATTGACAGTCTTGTTGTCCAACAAGAGAGAGGGTGACGCCAAGCATATACAACTCTAATGTTTACCCAATAAGCAAGTCAATATGTGGTTGCGCATAGCTAGTGTTTACAAGAGGTTTGGTTCCAAGGGTGAAACTAGTACTAAGGTGGGAAATATTTGAGGTTGAAGTAGAGTGATTTTGATTCAACTAATTAACCTGGCATAAGGAAAGACATGACTTGAAATGTGTTAGAACCAAGTTGAATGAATTTGGTATTATGCAGACTTGAACCTGGCACATTAAACCAGCTTATGTTGAACCAGCCTATCCCTTTTTGGTGCAACCACCCTAGCACAGACCTTCCTATCTGGTATATTGTATCTAGCATACAGGTTCAACCTAGTATATTTTAGAAGGTATACTAATCTTGGTGTTTCATACGAGGTAAGTGTTTCATACCAGCTATTCCGAACCTAGTGTTTCATACTAGCTATACTGAACCTGGTGTTTTATACTAGGTATACAGATTATGCTATATTGTACCAGATATACTATACCTGGCATACTACTTGGTTTATATTATACATAGTTAAGCCAACACGGTATCATACCTGGTATACTAAAGCAATGGTTGTGAAATGTCCTAGCTAACCCTACAGCAAACACAATTGGTAAGATTGTCTTTAACCGCGCCTATAAATAACTGGCATTCGCAACTCATAGAACACAATAATACAACACAAGAAATCAGAATAACTTCCCAACTTGCAACGCAAAATAATAACAATACAGAGCCATAACAATACAATAGAAACCGGATTAGAATTCAGATCTTATTAGCTTGCATACACTTTCCAATCCATTTAGTTATAATTCTCTTAACCATTTTAAGCTATATAGACATGTCGACTTTATACAACATTCTTTAGAAGATTCAATCACCCTCATCATTTTTGAAAGTCATACTCGGTACTTAAACTAGTTTTTGGATTTTTCCTTGGTCCGTATTCAAGTATTACCCTACCTATTTCATTTGATAGTTAGAATTGTTATTAAATGAAATATCATACACTTTATTGCTCTGCTATTTGGTCATTCACATTCTTACCCGTTATAAATAAAATGTTCCCAATAAACTTGAAATAGCTAGCTAAGCGGTGAAAGCACACCAGACACCATCTAAAAGTAATTAATAGTTTGAATATTATTATTATTATTATTAGGAGGAGGAGGAGGAGGAGCAGCAGCAGCATCAAGAAAGTTATAAGTAGAAAAGATGCATGCAATCCCACCAAATTAATGGGCTTCAGCTTCACATGCTTCCACGGACCGGCTTCCAGAGAGACCCAGAAAAATCTTCATGGGAAAGAACGGCATCTTCAGCCGGCAGGAGAGAGCGGATTTTTTGGTTGGTAGACCTTTGATTATTAATTTTAAACTTTAAATCTCAACTGAAGTGTTTTTTTCCTAAATGAGGCCGTATAATTAGTCAGTTCCAGCTGGTAAGATGGCCGACCTCATGGAGTTTCTCCAATTGATACACGTGGTCGCGCTACAACACGCTCGGGCTAAACAATGAGGCTCGTATATGTCAAAACTGAATGGTATGATGGCCGACCTCATGGAGTGTCTCCAATTGATACACGTGGTCGCGCTACAACACGCTCGGGCTAAACAATGAGGCTCGTATATGTCAAAACTTTTTTAGGTTACTGATCATCATGACTTATTTGAATATAGCTTCTAAACTTGGGACTGACCTATCATGTGTGTATAAATTAGCACATTTATATATAGGCCTCATGTTTAAATTCATCAAGATCATTAACTTCAAATTTAATTTTACTAAGAACCGGTTTTACAAAGTCAAAGACATCAAATATATATATATATATATATATATGGCTCTTGTGCATATATGGGCACGCACACATGTATGATAGGTACGCATGTGTCGTGTTTTTGTGGCCTAAAATATTGCTGATTTGAAGAGGCTGTTTGGAATAGTTAAAAAAACCCCTTTTCACTTATTTACTTCAAAACAAAGTCAAAGACATCATATATATATATATATATATATATTTATATATATGGCTCTTGTACATTTATGGGCACGCACACATGTATGATAGGTACGCATGTGTCGTGTATTTTTTGGCCCAAAATATTGCTGATTTGAAGAGGCTGTTTGGAGTAGTTAAAAAAAAAACCCCTTTTCACTTATTTACTTCAAAAGTTATTTTTTAGCATGTTTGGATAGATCTGTAAAAATTATTTTTGGTTTTTACAAGCATTTTTGAAAAAAGACAACCATTTGATCCTTACGAAAAAAATGCTTACCAGAAGCATCTCTATTTACATTTTTGACCTTTTATTTTAGAATAACAAATAAAAAATTTCAACCATGTCTTTAAATTATATTTTTTTATACCAATAAAAACTTTTGACTCATTTAACCAAACAGGTTCAAAATATCTTTTTTAATAATAAAAAAACCACTTTTCTTCGCACTATCTAAACACTAACTAAAGAGTCCAAGCTTGTGCTTCTCTTCTTCTACTGTTTAAAAATAAAAATACAAGTTATTCTAAATAGGGCCGAAATAGAGGAAGCACGCATCCGTAGAGAATATAAACAAGGTGAGTAAATTATCATATTTGATTTTATTTTGGAGAAGTTTTCTCCCATTTTTAAAAACACAAAAGCAAAAATGAAATTAAAAACTTGTTTGGTTCCACTTTTAGGGCAACACAAATAAAAACATTTCTAAATTCCCAAAAAAACCCAAAAAATAATAACAAAAAAGTTATTTTCTTTGTTTTGAAAACCAATCCAGCCATCCTTTCCTCACTTAAGTAGCTTGCCTTGCCGGAGCCTAACCTCGCTAGAGCGCCACCCACCGCCCCTCCTAATGCCGATGACTACAACACTGGCTTGTTCGTGCTAGCTAAGATAGTCAAAATCTTAGGTGTTGAGGTGCCAACCAACACTAAGGTGTTGTCCTCATAGTGCTAAGGTGTTGGGTTCTCCATTCAAAATGTGTTTTGCACAAATTTCTAGCAAAATGGCTTCAATTTCCATCGCTGAAGCGCTTTATGCTGATTCAAATACACTAAGAAAGGGCATGTTTTCTTATTTCTTTGTGTGATCTTTGACTTTAAACATTAAGTTATCAATACTATTAGCTTCTAAACTTTAGGGTTTCTATCACTTTTTCCCCTTAAACTTTAAAAATTACCACTTTACTCTGCAAACTTTTATAACTACTTACGTTACCCCTTGAATTTAAAAATCATCATTTTGCCTTTGTTTCAAAACTCCTCATTTTGTCTCATGTTTTCCAATTTTCCATCCAAATAGACAGAAATATGCCACGTTATTCGCACATAAATCACTTGTAAGGGAAAAAAAATAAGATTTTATCACTTCTAGGTTTTATTTCATATTTACACTCTCATTTAACCTTTTTTATCCGCTCTCATTGAGAAGGGTTTGTATGTGCATTTCTTGTCGATATTGTTTACCAATATCTCCTCATTTTTAATGCGTAACTCATCTTTTTTAGTATTCAAATTTAGATATTGACAAACAATATCGATTTATTAAATGAGTTATGCATTAAAAAAAGAAAAAAAATGCACAAGCAAACCCTTTTTAGATGAAAATTCAAATAAAAAAACAAAGGCGTCAAGTGAGAATATAAACATGAAATAAAACTTAAGAATGATAAAATCTTATTTTTACCCTTACAAGTGATACATTGTGAATCATGTAGTCTTAATTTCATATGTTTGAACGGAAAAGTAGAAATTTAGAAGACAAAATGAAAAGTTTTGAAAGTTTAAAGGCAATATTGTGATTTTTAAAATTCAAAAGGCAAAATGATGAGTTTTAAAAATTTAGAAGGTAAAGTGTTGAATTTTAAATTTTAAAAAACAAAATGACAAAGACTTTAAAATTTGTAGACAACTAGTGTTAATAGTTCTTAAGCATTTAAGACACATGTTATAATATCTCTTCGTTCGCAAAAATACTCACATGGATAGTTTAATAGAATATATTGTTTTAAATTATCGGATCATTTTAATCAAATTACCTGTCATGTACGTAACAGCTTTGAACTGTATTCTACTAGCGGATACTATCTATCATATATAGAATTTTCTAAAATAATAACTAATAATACATGCGCATGTGCGGCAGCTAATTGTTAGCTCTTTTTTTTTTTTTTTTTTTTTTGGGTGAGTGATCATTAGCTTTTTTTTTTTTTTTTGGTTGAAGTTAGGTGAAAAGATTTAAACTTTTTACTTTTTCCTTTTAAGTGGAGTTGGTTTTAGTTTTATTACTAGGTTTTACATATAACCACGTGATTATCAGTTGCATAGTTGCTGTACTACATATATATATAACATGGGTGTTTGCAAAAATTAATTGTAATTAAAATTTTTAGTTGCTGTAGTATAAAACTTTTACATACTATAATAATTAAAAAAAAGTGAACAACAACACCCACATGCTATATTTTCAGTTTAAATTTAATTATCATCACACTTCCTAACATGACATCTGATGCGGATATAGGGAAAGTTCGTATAATTTCAAGATACACACACACTTATAGGTACATGTATATGTATATATATGTAAATGTATACATTTTGTGTATGTGAATGCCGACAACATATGCATTCAGAAGGCAGTGATATTGTCAGGTTCATGGGGGTCCATTGAACGATACATTTTCCCCATTAAGGATAAAAGTTTGTTCTTTTTTTTTAGCTTGAATATAATTAAAACATTGTTTTGATTGTGGTGTTTTACCCCTTGTCCCGACATTAGGTTTAGTTCAGTTACGTGGAGCTTGCTTATGCATGAGGATGCTCTAAAACCTTGAAATTAATTAAATAAGATTAATGTGTAAAATGATGAATTAGTACGTTTTAATGTAATTTGAACTTAATTTAAATTATTTTGTGGCATTTTCAAATTAATCATACTTTTACTTGTTTTATTTGCTATTTTAAATTTTTGAAACAAAATAATATACCAAATTCCCGATATGTCCTTTTTTGGAAAATCACATGTAGGACATGGTTTTTACTTTACAAAACCACCATGTCCCTTTCTATTTAATCTCCCTCTCACTCTCTCTTCCTCACTTCTTCACTGTCTCTCTCAGGCTTTCTCTCTTTTTCCCTCCTCTCTCGCTGCCTCTCCCTCTCTCCTTTCTCTTTCAATGTTGTTCCAAAAATTCTAAGCAAGAGCTTCGATTTTCAACTAGATTGGAAGCTTAGGAGCACGATTGGGCTTCCACAAACTCGATTCAAAACTCAAATTCTAGGTTAGTTTACCTTTTTTTCAAAATTCCAAAATTTGCCTCAAATTCTCTAATTTTCTTTGTTTGTTGAAATTTAAGTTTCTCGAGCTTAGAAAACCTTCAATCTAGGTTTGTAAGACCTAAATCATCATGAATCTAGGCTTGATCGAACAAAAATCGAATTAAATCAAGTTTTTCTCTTTTTCTCATTTTTGGAATAATTTGAAAATTTCTATGTAAAACTTGTTTAAAAGTGTTTAATTGTGTTCTAATGTGTTTTTCTATCATTTATGAACATTATATATGCTCTAGGAACTGAAAAGCAGGTTGAAAATGAGATTTTGAGCTCGGGGAGGCCGAGACTTGAAATTTGAAAATTTTCAAATTTTGCTAGTTCAATAGGCCAATCTTGAGTATCGGTAGGCTAGATTCGTGAGTTGGTAGGCCGCACTCATCTTATCGACAGGCTGAACTTGGAACAATTCAGAAGGTCGGTTCTGTACTGACGGTAGGGCGAATTATGGAAGTTCAGCAGGCCGATCCAAGAAGTCAGCAGGTCGACCAGGCTTTGTAAAATTTGTTGTTTTTTACCCATTTTTACTATTTAAAACTTAGATTAGGACTTGGACCTTGTAAGATGATTTTGTGAATGTTAAAGATATACTACGACACCATGAGTTAGCATAGTAATGTAGAATACTTTAAGGTAGACGTTAATGAACTTAGTTTACCTTTAAGGTTGTTTGTGGTTTTGTGAAGTTAACGTATAGCGAGTCGGAACTACGGTGTTATACTTCGGTACGGGATATCGAGGAAGGACTCCAAACCTCTTTTCTTGGTAGCCGAGTTTTTAAAAAAATGTTGGCCACAAAGGGTTTTCTTTTAAAATAATTTCAAGAGATGATTGGTATGATATTATTGGTTATTTTCATTACTTGTTGATTAATGGACAATCATAGTGAATCGAATAATAAATGTAAATGAGAACACTCCGTAAGATGGACTTAAATAATGAAATAATATTGGACATGCTGTAGATACCATTCGGAATGACATAATAGGACATGATGTCATATTTAGAGATCGGGTCGTGTAGAGTGTGATCTTGGGGGCAAGTCTCAAAACCCAGCTGGGCCACTACGGTGGTGGTATTAATGGTTTGCCTAAGATAACAATAATGAGTTTATTTCCAGATGAACAATAGACTATATTGGTAAGAGTGAATTTTTTTTGTTTACTGTGTTTTATAATTTATATGCTAACGTTAAATTTTTTATATTCAAATTGTTGTTTTCAAAAGCTTAGTCCTACTAAGCTTTCCGTTCATATTTTATTTGTTTTAAACTTCCTCCCTTTAGGTGAACTCCAGATTAGAACCGATTGGGATGTTTATGGTTGGACGTGTGACCAGTAGAGACCCTGTTTAGGTTATTTGTTTATTTAATCAAAGCATGTAATATTTTAATCCTTATTTCTCGTATTAGATTATGGTTGTAACTTATTATTGTTAGTACTATGTGTATGCACAAATATAAGTATTGTGGAACCCAACTCGTATTTATTTATCATTATTATTTTATTTCATTTTGTCTACTTTAATTTAGAAATAGTAACCCAAAGATTTTAAAGTTGTCATGTTTTAAATAACTCGAGTTATTTAATCGGTAATTTTTATTAAAATATGATTTTATTAACTTAATAAATCTACCACGTTACTGCCAGATTGGTGTACGCGACAGGTGCATATGTCAAACCATAAGCGAAACAAGCAGTGCTTTGGTAGTATCAGTATGTAACTATAAATTCTGAAAATTTGTGTGGCCGACACTCAGGTTACACTAGAGAAAGGGAATTGATTGACAAGTCAATTTTCACGGATAAATCTATTATCTTTACAAGATTTTGAAAAAAAAAAAAGAAGAAATCTTAAGGAGATCAATCTTTGTCACCTTGTAGAGTTTTTTATGTACTTAAATATATATATTTCCCTTCAAAATTAGAAAAAAAAAAGACTAAATACTATGCTAGTGGGGTTTTTAGGCCTCTTTACCCTTACCACGGGCTCGACAGCTGCTACACGTTAAAACTCGTATCAATTGAAAGCCGCGTTTTTTCGATTGTCATATCCTAGACGAAGAAAATACATGCTAAAGCCTAAAAATATTTTATTCTCTAGTGTCCATTACTGGCAAGTTGTGTTACTTGTCCCCGTTTTAGAAAAAATTGACTCATATGTTCAAGAGAGAGAGAAGAGTACATACATGTGGGGTGCCTAAAGTCAATGATTAACGACAATTTTAATAAAAGAATGATTTTAGTAGTATCCACAAAGACAAGCCGCCATTATTGAATTCATCAGTGCTGCCACTGGAGCATGGACAATCGTGCACATACATGCACAATGAATCGTTCCATGGATTTTTTTTTTTCCTTTCTTTTATTTTTTTCCTACATAAAACTCATCAATTTTAAGCATGTTACTCAAATTGATGTTTTGTTAACCGTGATTTTCAGCAATTTGCCTGATTGCCGGTGTTGGGATCGTCGTCGCGATTTGTCTGGGACTGGGCTTCAAAGGGCCTAGCCTATTCGAAGGTTAGGCTTTGTTTGAGATCGAGGCCCGTGTTGGGTTAGGGTTGATTTGTGACAAAACTCAAGGGTAAAGCTAATTAGGTGAGGGTAGGGGACCACATGCCCCACCTTAAATTTTTTTCAGGAAAAATTTCTAGATTTTACCCTTTAAAATTTTGAAATTTATGTTTACTATACGACATAATAATCCAGTCTTTTTTTTTTTTTTGGTATACCTTCAGTATACACCTCGCCCCATCTCATTTATTATTATGGCTCTGCCCGCTTACAAGGCTCTAGGTCGGGTTAGGAATTGGGGTTTGATCAGGGTTGGGTTTAGTCTAGGATGGAGGTTCGGTCAGCCCGAGACAAAGGATTAGGATTGGCATCAGAATGTTGATTTAGGAATGAATAATACAACGTTGGATTAGGATTGGCATTAGAATGTTGATTTAGGAATGAATAATACAATGTTATACAATATAAAAATGTACCTAATATTGCATTAAATTTTTAACTTTTAATGTTGTGTAACACCAAACATTATATTTGTATAACGATAATACAACACAATACAATATAATCTACAAATGAGGTGTTTGGCAATATGAGTTAGAACTAAAATTTTTGCTATCGCGTCAAGAAAAAATATGCTACAGTGTAAAGCTCTCACATACTATAGTGTTTTCAACCAAAATTGATTCAACTATTGGTTCTAATTAATACTCCAAAACACCCAATAAAAATTCATTGAAGTTTATCAATTCGCTAGATGGCCACTTAGACTCAAACATCTATCTATCTCCTGCTTCTTAGATCCTATAAAAAGGTCATCCCATGACATAAGTTCTCAACACTCACTAGCTCTAACTTTCTCTTCTTTCCAAAAAGGGTGGTGTGGACTCGATCTTCGGCCACAATGGGGAAGTACGCACTAGTGACCACCTTTGTCCTCCTTTTAAACTTAGGTACATTGCTCACTTCGCTTGCTAACAACTACTGCCCACCTCCTGAATACCCTCCCAAACATCCCCCCATAGTGAAGCCTCCCTTCCACCCTAAGGCCCCTAAACACCCTCCCCCTGTCAAACCCCCTAAGCCCCCTGCTGTCAAGCCCTCTCCACCCCACGTCCCAAAGCCACCAGTCGTGCACCCCCCGAAACCCCCGGTCGTACACCCTCCAAAACATCCCAAACCACCCGTTGTCAAACCACCTCCGTACATCCCCAAACCCCCTGTCGCACAACCACCTCCGTACATTCCCAAACCGCCTATCGTAACACCACCACCGTACGTACCAATACCACCGGTTGTGCAGCCACCGCCGCCGCACACTCCGAAGCCTCCTGTCGTAACTCCGCCCCCGTACGTCCCAAAACCACCGGTCGTGCAGCCGCCGCCAGTCGTGACACCTCCACCCTACGTGCCAACTCCGCCAGTGGTAAAGCCACCACCGAGTACGCCGGCACCGGTGGTACCTACACCTAGTCCGCCAACCGAGACACCGTGCCCGCCACCACCGCCACCTAAGGCTCAGGAGACATGCCCGATCGACACGCTGAAGCTCGGCGCATGCGTGGACGTCCTCAGCGGCCTCGTCCACGTCGGGGTCGGCAGCAGCGCCAAGGAGACTTGCTGCCCGGTGCTGCAGGGACTTGTTGGCTTGGACGCCGCGATTTGCCTCTGCACCACCATCAAAGCTAAGCTTCTCAACGTCAACATCATCATTCCCATCGCTCTTCAGGTTCTCATTGACTGCGGCAAGAATCCTCCTTCTGGATTCCAGTGCCCCGCATAGGAATGAAATGAATAAACGTACGTACAGAAATGAGTTTGGATATAAAAAAAATGTTTAATTAGCAGTGTCACATTAATTAGGACGTGTTAGTTACATGTGTGTTTTGGTGTTATATCTTTATCTGCAGGAGAAGAATAATATCTCATTGGATATCGGAGTATCCGTATGCTTTGGGAAATAAGTGGTGTATAATTGAAATATTGTACGTGGACATGTTTTCCTAATCATAATACGCAATTGTATTTTTACATTAAAGGGTAATTCATCTTTTGTGACTAAAGTATTGCAGAAGCGACATTTTGGTGAAAGCCGAACTAAACTGGGCCGTGCAGACTAATTTCTCTCTCGTTGCCTAAAAAAAAAAAAGGATTAATTTCTCTCTCTTCTCTGTATGGCATGTGAATATCTGTCTGAAATCTTTTGACTGCATTCGTTTGTTGGTTCCCTCCTTAGGAATAAAATAGCATCACATCGACCACTTTACTATTATATGTACGAAAAAGTAACCGATGGCCATATAACTAACGGCTACAAATACATATAGGTATAGGTATGGACGAGGTCTAAGTTAATTTTGAGTGTCTTAAATAGTATTTAATAAATCTGCTTAAGAGAAGTTGATTAAAAAAAATTTGAAATTTTTAAATAACAGGTCACAACTTGATTTGTAACACAATATTTTAGACACTCTAATTGGACACATAATCTAGTCTGGTTTGTGCATCTTCGGTGGTGACAGGAATTAAATATTAACATGCTTTAGAAAAGTGAACAAAAAGCACGAAAAATTAATGGTTGAACGTTTGAAAACTTGGAGTACATAGTAACATATGCATTTGTGCGCGGGTTCAAAAGAGGCATGTACGTTTATAAGTGAATATCAACAGCATATATATAGGATCAACCATTAGTGAAAGTATATGTAACGTAATGGGATATTATAAGTTAACAGTGCCATAATCTCCAGGTTTCTTCTTGATTTGTTGTATGGAGGAACTTTCAACGGAGATTAATTTATAATGATAAAAGTGTCAATATGATTCTTACAATTAAAGCAAAATGGGTTGCCGAATAAGTTGTATATAAAAAAATTATTCACGCAAAGTACTGAAATAATTTTGTTTCTCTTTTTTCCGTGTAGTGCTTATATTTAAGCCAGCTAATACTAAAGAACATATGGATCTAAAATTGAAAAGTAACGTTGGAATTTTTCTTCAAATCTCAAGATGCAAAACTTACTAATGAGATCTAAGAATATTTTGTTTTCACGAATATAAATTTGAAATATATACTTAAACAGAAAGGAAATTTAAACTATGTGACAAGCCGCGGGAGTTAAAAAAATGGCAAATAAAATACATCTGGAAGCCCATTTAATACTCCAAAGTTTAGACAAAAAAGGCATTGTGATGTTAGGGTTAGTGATAGTTTAGTAGGTAAAATTAAAACCTTAGACCGCGTAAGAATCGTCAAATGCTGCGAATGATATAGGACACCACACTTAGCATTTCAGATACCGACATCAAAATAAACTTGTCTAAAACCACAGATATAGGTAGTAAAGTTCAAAATATATTGATGTGATATAGATCCTTAAAAAAGGAGGTCTGTTATATTCCCAAACGATTGATGTATATTTCTCAAGAACGTACGGATTCAAAAATTTAGCCAATAAGAAGCTTATTTATGAGATGAAAGACCTTTACAAATGACTATATGGGATAAATATTTAAATGCTTACTCGGGTTCATTGAGGGAATGCTAGATAAACATTACCGGATAGCACATTTTGTTGAGATATATAAACGAGAGGCCTTGAGAAAAATACTCCTCCTAAATTATCTAAAGCTAGTAAGCAAACAATATAAATCCATGGTATTTGAATCCTAAGTATTTAGAGAGGCCAATATTCTTCAGCCTCACAAGGATTCACTCCAAACAGAATGGGATTGGCTAGTTCGAGATGGGGCGGGGATGGAAATAAGATCTTCACGGAGTCGGGACGAGACAGGGATGGCGGAAGTGTTCCTCATCCTACCTCCGCCCTGATATACATATTTTATCCATAATATTAATTCTTGAAACATAATTATTTCATTTTACTAAAAAAAGTAACTACTGCTTACATTCATTCCTTCTTATATATACTTGTTAAATTACTTAACCCTAGCCTTGATTATCACAGAGAATTTACGTTTATACTTTGATGTTATCAAACTTTTTGGGCTTTTGTGTTAATTATTGCATTTGATGTTTTATGGCTCTATATCATTAACATTTGTTTGCATATGCTTAGAATTTCGTTTGTGTAGAGAACTTTTGATTTAGTTTAGATTTACAACGAATTTCTACTTTAATTTTGTTTCAAGTTACTATAATTTTGAAATACATATAATTAAATACTAGATGGGGATTGGGGCAAGGTACGGAGAAGGCCCCTCCATCGAGAAATCCCCGACCCATGCCTGCTTCTTATTCTTAAGAAGCAGAAAATGCAGAGTATTTGATGGAAGATTGAGGTCCTTTTGAGTAACCTGTTCTAATTGCAAAGCTTTATATTTTGAAATTAATTTATCATGATGTTAAAATATGTATACGTCATGATGGACATTATGCACTTGTTACATGATATAACCCCTTTAGACGAACCTTAAGAGACAATAAGTAGAACAATTTTTACTATCAATTTTCTCATACGTTCAAAAGTTAATAAAAAATTTATTATTATTATTATTATTATTATTATTATTATTATTATTATCATCATCATCTTCTTGTCAAAGATCATCATTTACATGATTGACCAATTTGTTCTTCAACTATTCATGACATTTAAATGGTGGAACTAGCATACAAACAAGCCAATAATGGCGCAAAAATGTAACACGAATGGTTGTGTTTTAAATTGAAAAATAACCCTTTTTGAAAATAGTATGATTGACTGGTTTGTGGTTTAATATTGACTAATTTAGTGGTTAGTATTGCTCAATGTTAACCAATATTAATCATAATTTATTGGTCTATTATTGATAAATTATCGGTAAATCATTGATAAACTAATGACATATTGATGGTTGATCCTTATAACACTCCAACAAAAAATGGTCATTTTATTAAAAACAGAACAGAGAAAAATTCCGTTCATTAATTAAACAGGGTGGCCCTAACCAGCCATCCACCTATTTTTTCTAAGTAACTTGTTGGGTGACATGTGAGAATAATTTTACAAGTACTATACCCTACGTTAAAGTTTCAATTACTATTTTATTATTTTTATACTTTATTTAGTAATGGAAGACTTATATAGTTAATTGTTAAATGTAATTAACACTAACGTATATATATATATATATATATAATGCTATAAATATCAACTCTAATTTCAACTTGTATATCAATTCACAAGTTGTCATTAATTCAATGGTAGATACAACCTATTAATGTGGCAATCTTTTAAATACTACCAAAAAACATGACAATATAAGTTAGTACACAAGTTGAAATTAAAGTTGGTATCCTTATCGTTTTTCTTGTTAACATAAAATGGTAAGAGAAAAAAGGTTAATTAATAGAGAGAAACAAAAGGAGAAAAAAATGTATTCTAAAAATGCACAGTGTAAATTTGCAATAATTTAATTATAGAGAAGCCTTTTGAAAAAAAAAAAGAAATTGACACTTGACAAGTGTATAAGATTCCATTAAAAAAGAGTTTTTTTTTTAATTTTTTTTATAGATGTATAGTTATGGATAAAGATGTGTGTTGATGCGTAACAAAAAGTGGCGACGAATCAACACCACGTGTAGCTGAACATGGTGTTCAGACGGTCTTTCCCTACTCATGTCGGCCCGTTTGAGTGCACCTGTAATAAGAAGAAGGACACTTCAAAGGTAAAAAGGGGAAGACATTGATGTGGTATCGGACAAAGGTCCTTTGACGCTCGAGGTAGGTACTGCTTGATAGAGTATGAGGGTTTGCTAGTTAGGAAGGAACACGTTGGCCTTGAGCTGCAGTAAATGCGCTCTATTTATAGGTTGCCACTCGAACTGAGTGTTAGGTAGGTCTCACCCATGACCCATGTGTTACATCAAGGCCTATCAGAAGGCAAGCAACATATGTCATGGCCCCTGCTGGAGGATCAACTTGTATCTGATAGTAGGAGTGAGGCCATATGTTGGCTTTCTATGGCAAATGGCTCGCTGTCCATAGGATCTGATAATCCGACCAAGTAGGTATCTTTCCTGAGGAAGTAAAGGCTTGCATCGCTGGTGGCAAGGGACCTGTGGAGCACCTTAGGATAAAAAGCTAAGGTTGAGAGGTCAAAGATTGTCTTCCTGGTAACATCTATCGAGTACAGTTGTTGAGCCGCTGAGGAGGCGTTTCCTTAGGGATGGCGTCGAGTACACCCCCAACAATAGCCCCCAGTACACTTGGTCAGTGTTTGACTAGGTGGACAATGCCAAGGGGGGGTGGTCGACTCAGGTTAGCCTTTGGGTAGTGTCTCGAGGCAATGGGAGTTGAAGAGCCATGCGGTCAAGCTTAGTGGGACACATGTCACCACATGATTAGGTGTTTCCCTAACTAGAGTAATCGTAGCGTCTCTTTGATTTTTGTGCCCGAGTTTTGCACCTGAGTTTCGGCTATAAATAGGAGTTAAACCTATTATGCTAGCATGTGAGCATGTTTGGACTTCAGATTTTTTGCACATTTAGACTTCAAATTTTTTGAGTTTTACCTACTTAGCTGTAGTTTGCTACCCAAGAACTTAAGACCTTGTTTCGAGTACCTATTAACCAAGCAGGTAATTTTCAAAAAGAACATTTAAAGATGAGTGAGCTCAGCGATTCCTAGAACAACATTGTCATTTCCTGGTCGAACAGCAGCACTAAGTCTAACCATTCAACAACTGTAGAAGTCAATGTTGAGGGTGCCTCACCCGGGCAAGACGGCACTGACCCCGTTGGCTGAGATTCTCAGTCTGAGTGTCAAGATGGTACTTGAGTAGGAATTTTTAGATATGATTGATGAAAGGTGTTTGACCAAGTCATGTAGGGACAAGGACTCATACATCGGGGCAACCACCATTGGCATGTCCCAAGTTACAGCCTAGGAACATGCCAGCTTGGGGGCAGCTTCCTATGAGTCTAGCACCTCAGATTGGGGAGCTAAGGCTTCTACACTTGTCACAGGCCGAGTGACTGTCGACACCTCTACTGAGGACCAATCAGCTGGGCTGGTGGAAGTGGAAGGCATGGAGGCTGAGGACGAGGAGGTTGAAGAGAGGCCTGTCGCCATAAAGGTCTGAGGATGATTGCCTATAAGAGTTCCCGGCCCGACCAGGCCTCCGTAGCTAGGTATATATCGGCATTGATGCCAAGCCAGCTTGAAGCTTTACGTCAGAGTATCGGATCCTAGACGATGTCGATCTTCTTTTGCCAGCAAGAGAGACTTGCCTCTAAACCCGCCAGAAGGCGATATCACTTTATACATGGAGTTCTTTCAAGCTGGGCTTCACCTACCATTTCACCCCTTCCTCTAGCAGGCGTTAAATGACTTGAATGTGTGCTCTAGCCAGTTAAACCAGAACTATTATTGCTCGTTGATTAGGATGTACATCTTCTAGAGGAATTACCATACGACCGAGATGCCGTGGGAAGCCTTCAAGCAAGTGTACAAAATAAAGAGGCTTCCTAGGCAATTGAGCTAGTATTATTTCACTGGCTTCAAGAAGGATTTCATCCTTAGGAACCCTGACTCAAACAAGCTTTAGAAGCTCAAGTGGTTCCTTATCGAGGGAAACTACACGTCTTGAGCTGGTGAGGTAGTACTTGAGGACCAACAAGTCCCAAGGAGGTTCGAGTAGGGGCACATCTGGTCGAAGAGACCATAGGCATTGAGCGAGGTCATTGCAGCAGTAGAGGAGCTGTATTCAAAGCCTGAGTCAACTCGACAACAGTCCTTCCTACTTCAAAAGATCAATCTCACCCACTTTGGCTAGTTCAAGGGGTCCAGCTTAATAAATCCTCGTTGAAATGTCTCACCTGCTCGGTCAGCTGAGTAGGTGATAGTTGCTAGGCCAGTGCCTCAGACATCCTAGGGCCAAACACTAGCCGATCTAGGTGGCCAACGAGGGAGCCATCATTATCCAATTTCGAGGATTCTTTTCGTGGTTCCTTCAGCTTGGGGCCGTCCATCGCCAATGAAGACCTCAAGGAATTGATTATGCTTCTCTAACCGCTGGCCAGCTCTAGATTGAGGGTACGCCCTGAGCTTCTTTTCTTCCCTTCTTTTCTTTCTTTCTCTCTTTTTTTAATGAAATGTTAATTTCATTTTGTCAAATTCAATGGTTCTAGGATTGAAATTTTCATTTCTTTTGCAAAGTTCAACACTTCTTGCCATGAAATAAAATTTACATTTCATTTTCCAAGTTCAACGCTTCTTGGAATAAAATTTTCATTTCATTTTCCAAGTTGTCTACTTTTTTGTTTGTTTGGTTGAGCAGTGAAGACCCACTTCTTGGCCCTTTTGGACATCGTTAGTTGGCATATCTAATCTGGGTTAAATACAACGACATGTAGTGCCCAGTAGCCCCCCTTAGACTTGTTTAAGTTCTTTCAAACTTTTACAAGTCTAATTGTGGTTGGGAATTAAGTTCCTCAGAGTCATCCCCAGGGTTAACTTTTAGTTGGGTCGTTCATAGTATGAAAGACTAGTGAACTGATATTTCGAGTCCACTCATGGTTGGAATCATGCCGACTAGCCCCATAGTCCAGATATTAGGATGACCCTCCTTCTTCAAGAGTTATGGTCTAGTCCCCCAGGCAGGAGTTAGGGTGGCCTTCCTTCTTTGGGAATTATGGCCTTTTTTAGTGTGAATTGCTTAGAGGAATTTTTTAAAAGGGATGTTTTCATTAACATTTTTTTTACATTTGTGTTCTGCTTAGTAGATCTTTTTAGTTATAAAGGTATAAAGCCAGAGGTCAAAAAAGGAGTTTTGGCTCTTCGTTAACAATAGAATTTCTTAAGGTGTTTGGCATTCGAAGGGTGACCGAGCACATTTCCTTCCATGTCGGCGATTTTATGTGTGCTCGGTTGGACAATACTGACCACTTTGAATGGACCATCCCATTTTGGATCGAAGGACCGGAGCTTGGGCTATTGAACAAGGACCTTCTTAAGCACTATATCACCAAGTTTAAAACTTCTCGGATGAACCCGCTTATTATAGTACTGAGCAACAGTTTGATTCTAAGCCGTGGTACGAATAAGTGCTCTGTTCTCTTCTCTTCCAATAAGTCAAGCTCAGACATCATGAGTTAGGCATTCTACAGCTTGTTGTAATGTTCAACCTTGAAGCTCAGTAGGCTGATCTCAGCTAAGATAACAGCCTTGGCTCCATAGACGAGGGAAAATCGGGTTTCTTCTATGGTAGTTTGGGCCATTGTGCGATAAGCCCAGAGCACCTTTAGGAGCTTGTCGATCCATGCACCCTTAAGCCCCTCTAGCTTCTTCTTTAGGTTGTCTTTGATTGTCTTGTTGATTGTTTCCACTTGCCCGTTGCTCTAAGGATAACTGGGTGTGGAGAAGACCTTCTTGATGCCAAGTTACTCGCACTGGTGGAGGAGACTTGCTGATTCATACTATTTGGCATTGTCAATAACTATTGTGTTCGGGCCTCCAAACTGGTAGATAATATTCTTCCAAATAAAGTTAAAGCATTTAGCTTTAGTCGTATCGACGCAAGGTTCGACCCCTACCCACTTGGTGAGATAGTCAATAACCAAAATGCATGGTGACTGAGCTTAGGGAAGAGGTCCAATCAGGTCAATTGCTCATTTAGAAAAGGGCCAGGTGGACGTGATAGAGTTGAGGGGCTTTGCATGATGTCTAATTGCCTAGGCAAACTATTGTCATTTGAGACATTTTCATTTGTATTCCTTGCAGTCTTGCTCTATGGTCGGCTAGTTGTACCCTTGGTGGAGGCATTTTTGAGCTAGAGATTGCCCCCTACATGATTGCCACACAGTTTGCCATGGATCTCTTGCATGAGGTATTGAGCTTCCTCGGGCCCAACACACCTTAGGCATGAGGTAGTGTAGCTGCATCTATAAAGCTTTCCTCCAATCATCGAATACTAGGCCAAGCTATTGCGAATGCACTGGGCTTACTATCGGTCATTGGGCAAATCAACCATGGTCAGGTATCGAATGATGAGATCCATCTAGGTACATGTTTGCTTTTCGAATACACTAGCCACTTTTTTGGTAATGCTTGGCTCAACAAGCTTCTCAATTGGGACAGATGTTAGTCATTTATCGCCTAGCCCTAAGGCTAGCTGAGTAAGTGCATTGGCCTCTAAATTCTCAGATATCGAGATCTAGATGAAGGAGTAAGTCTTGAATTGCCCTAGCAATACCTTAACCTCTCTTAAGTAGGTGGTCATGGACTCTGTTCTGGCTTGAAATCCATCGATGACCTCGTGGACACGAGCATTGAGTCATTGTGAATACAGATGTGATCTACTATGAGGTCCCACATGATTTGAAGTCTGGCTAATAGTGCTTTATACTTTGTTTTGTTGTTGGAAGCTTTGAAGTTAAAGCAAAGTGCATAAATGGCTTTATACTTGTTGGGACTAGTGAGTAGTAGATCGGCACCTAAGCTGTTGGCCCACGATGACCCGTCCATGAAGAGCGTCCATTCAGGCTAGAGCTTGGCGGTATTGCTGCTGCTGCTGGGACGTCTTGGACTTTGATAAGAGCTTTCTCGATAGATGGGCTATTGTATCTGGCATCTGTGAACTTCATAATGAAATCAGCCAATGCCTGTGCCTTAATGGCCATCATGGGTACAAAATGTATGTCATATTGCCCAAGCTCTATAGACCACTTAGCCATCCATCCTGAGATCTCCAGACTTTGGAGGACTTAATGGGTACTTGGTCAGGACCTGAATAGTATGGCCCTAGAAATATAGCTAGAGTTTCCAAGTAGAAGTGACAAGAGCGAATAGGAGCTTTTTTGAATGAGGGTATTGTTCCTCGACACCTTGAAACGCATGGTTGTGTAGTAGACCAATTTTTGGACACTATCTTCTTCTCAGACAAGGACTAAGCTTACGGCCTTCTTAGATTCAACCAGGTAGGTGCACAGATATTTTCTCAGTAAAGGTTTGGATAGGAGCGGGGGCATGGCTAGATACCTTTTGAGGCTTTGGAATGCTTTCTCATACTCCCTGCTCCACTCAGACCTCCCCTTAAGCACCTAAAAAAAAGGAGACACTTGTCGGTAGACTAGGAGACGAGCCTGGACAAAGCTAATATCATGCCAGTAAGCTTCTATACTTCCCTGAGTATGCGGGGTGAGTGCATGTCGATCACAGCCCGGGCCTTTGCAAGTTGACTTCGATTCCCCTCTGGTTAACCATGAACCTAAGGAACTTACTGGATTCAACTTTGAATGCGTACTTTTTCAAGTTGAGTTTCATCTTATATTCTTAAAGAATGTCAAAACTTGCTCAAAGATTGGTGACATGATCCACTGCTCAGACAGATTTAACGAGCATGTCGTCTACATAAACTTTTATGGTTTCGCTAATCAACCGAGCAAACATTTTATTTACCAAGCATTGATAGGTAGCTCTAGTATTTTTAAGTCCAAAAGGCATAGCCACAGGCAGTCTTGATCTAGTCTTCCTTGGCCATCCTTATTTTATTATATCTGGAGTAAGTGTCCATGAAATTCAAGAGCTCATGCCCCAGTCGTTGCATTCATAAGCTTGTCTATCTAGGGCAGTAGGAAGCAGTTCTTTTGGTAGGCTTTATTAAGGTCAGTATAGTCAACATAAACTCGCCATTTCTCATTGGCTTTTTTAACCAAGACCACATTTGCTAGCCACTTCAGGTAGGTAACCTCTTGGATAAATCTGGCCTTTAACAACTTTTGGACCTCTTCATTTATAGTGGCGTACCTCTTTGAATTAAATGCTCTTCTTTTTTAGATGACTAGCTTGTGCTCGGGGCAGATGTTGAGATGATGACAAATGGTACTGGGGTCAATGCCAGGTAAGTCTTTGTGGGACCATGTGAATACATCCCAATATTCTGTGAGGAATTTCTCTAGGTCGGCTTGGATCTCAGGTTTCAACTGGCAACTGAGTTGAACTATTTTATCGGGATATTTGGGATCTAGGTTATATGGTACTAGTTCTTCTACCAAGGCCGCTCGCACTTCTTCTTCTAGGAGCCAGGGGTCTATGTCAGACAACATTATAGGCTGATGCTTGACTAGGTAGGGTATTTTGTCAACTTTAAAAATGGCTGAGATACTTAACTATCAAGCTAAAACCTCTTTTATGGCATTAGCATAGTAGTCATGAGTGTCTTTCTATCGTGATCTAATGACCCTGACCCCACTCTCTGTCGAGAACTTCATTGCAAGGTGATAGATGGAGACCACAGCCTTCCGGGCATTTAAGGTTAGCCGGCCAACAATGATATTGTATTGAGAGGGTTTGTTGACAATGAGAAAGTCGACAATTCATGTTACCTGGGCAGCCCTCTCACCAAAGATGATAGGCAAGCCGATCTTCCTTATTGCTCGGATGCATTCTCTAATGAAGCCATGTAGAGGGGTTTGGACTGGGATAAGTGTGGCGTTACTGATCTTCGACTTATCATATGCCTGCTTGAATAGGATATCAACTAAACTATCATTGTCAATCAGCACACATCAGACAATGTTGTTGGTGATTTAGAGCTTGCACACAAGCGCATCATTGTGTAGACGAACAAGCTTATCTGCCTTTTCTTTGGCGAAGGTGATGAGGATGCCTTCTTGCTTGCAATTCTTGTTAATATGCTTGGACACATTTGTGAGGTCACCTTTTTTGACCAGCTAAGGTTCCCATGCATAAGCTCATCGGCCACTTACGGTTTCCTTAATAACAGGCCCTTTGAAGATTGTCTGAACAATGTTTAGGGGTTCCAAGGTGTTCCTACCATCATGTGGCTGAGCCTGTGCATCTTAGGTTGGTTGGCTATTTTTCCTAGCCCTAGGGCCATGAGTTAGGACTGGCTCCAAAAACTCCCGTAGGTGCCCGTCTCTGACTAGTCTTTTGATCTAATCTTTGAGTTGGATGCAGTCTCGAGCGTTGTGCCTCACATCCTTGTGAAAGTTACAGTATTTGTTTTAATCTCTCTTGGTTTTTCTTCCCTTCAATTTAGGTAGGTCTACCAACAAATTTCTACTACTTACCTGGTTCAACACCCCATCGATGCTGGCAACCAAGGGATTATATCTCTAAAATTTCCTAGTTGAGACCTTAGGTTTGTTGGCTTTTGGCTTTTCTTTTCTCGGCTTCTTACCTTGATTGGCCTTGGAGTGCTCGGGAGAAGTCTTCTGCTTCTTCCCCTTCTTGCCACTACCACTAGTGCCTTCCCCTTCTCGATGACCTTTCATGTACTCTGCCGCATCTGTATTTCTCTAAGCATACCCGAGCATCTAGGAAAAAGTGCCCGGCTACTCGAAGGTGAGAGACCAGCTTAGGTTCTTGTCTCTTAGGCCCTTTGTGAAAGCATGCTATAGGGTCTCATCTTCAATGTATCTCACCTCTAATGTAGCTCAAGTGAAACGGTTGATGTAGTCTTTAATGCTTCCGTCTCCCTGCTTAATAGCCTAAAGGTGAGTTACTTCTTTTTTCCTCATTTTGGTCATTGAAAATGCCGCTGAAAGGGAGTCAAACAATTGTTGAGAAAGAAGCAATGGTTCCAGGCTCGATATGCCGAAACCACTGCCGTGTAGGGTCGGTCAGTTGAGTGAGAATGCCTTGCACATGGCAGTATCATTGGTGTTCTAAAGTAGCATTTGTCCACTAGATAGCTCCACGTGCTCGTCGGTGTTAGTCTTCACATTATTGACTTTGATCTGATCAGTGAACGGTTGGTTCGGGATACTGCCCTTGTTGAGCCTGAAGTGGTTGTTGCAAATCTAATCAATCTATCATTGTGTTTCTCAGAACTAGCAGCTATTGGTATCTTTGGGCAGTTCCACTCTATATCAACCCTGTTGCCTCCTCCGAGCTGCCTGTTATGTTGAACCTCTTTTTGACACTCAAGCCTATCGAACACAAATGCTTAGGACCCTTGTAGAGACTAGTCCCAGCCCCCTTGTGGGCCAATCTGACCTTTTTGGACAAGTCTATTATTGGCCAAGACCCCATTGTTGGTCTGTCTTGAATGTTCAGAGTCGGCATCATTCTAGACATTAGCCCCTATCCTGCTTGACCCCCGACCTAGTCCTCCAAGGCCTAGGGAAAGAAGGTAAAAGTTGGTTGTCATTAAGCTTGTTGTCGGGCCATCTTTTGTGTCAATAATCTGACCGTAGCTACAACATCTCATATCAAGTCCTGGACAACTAGGTCCTCTATATCTTGCTCAGCCTTGGCCTTGTTGCCCTGGAGGTCGAACCGAGACCTAGCCACTCGGGATTAGCCCTAGGGTCTATTCAGGTTCTAGTTCCAATTTTGGGCTTTGCCCAACCCCTCCTATTGGGCACCTATTCCCTCTAGTCACCATCATTGGATCATAAAGGGGTATTTGACTAATAGATTTAAGTGAAGGCATAGGGGCCCTCCTTCGAGTGCCAAAATATTGATGCATACCAGTAAGTGGCCGTGAATCAACACTATGTACAGCTGTGTATAGTGTTTGGATGGCCCTTCTGTACTTGTCTCGGCCCGCTTGAGTGTACCTATAACAAGAGGAAGGACATTTTGGTAGTAAAAAGGGGAAGACACCGATGTAGTGTCAAAAAAAGGCTCTCCAATGCACAAGGTAGGTACCGCTCGATAGAGTACAGGAGTTTACTAGTTGGGAAGGCACACATTGGCCTCGAGTTGCAGTAAATGCACTCTACTTATAGGCTGCCACTTAAATCAGGTGTTAGGTGGGCTTCACCCATGACCTGTGTGTGCATCAAGGCCTGTTAGAGGCAAGCGACATGTGTCATGGCCCTGCTAGTGGATCAGCCTTCATCTGACAGTGAAAGTAAGGCCATATGTTGGCTTTCCATGGCGAGTGGCTCTCTATCTGTAGGCTTTGATAATTCAACCCAAGCAAGCATCTTTCCTAAGGAGGCAAAGGCTTGCGCGGTGGATGGTAGAGGACTTGTAGAGCACCTTGGGATAAAAAGCTAAGGCCAAGAGGTCAAAATTGACTCTGGAGAACATCTGTCGAGTACAATTGCTTAGTTGTTGAGGAGGCGTTTCCTCAGGGACGGCATCAAGCACACCCCAACAATGTGCATTTAATGTGATGACGGCAATTGGACCATTTTTTGCTTTTGTTTTTGCTGCTTTTGTTTTCTTGGAGTGATGATTGCAATTGCTATAATACATAGTATCCAACTATAAAGTGGATATGAGTTCATAAAATAGTAAGGAAACAATTACCGTATCCATTTGATTTGAAATGTTGCACAAATCATGCCAATTTTTTGAGTTATTTGGTCATGAATGACTACGTTCACCAACAATTTATTGTTGAGAATAAAAGAAGCTACAAATCAATGCCAACTCCAAAAAGCAAATTAGGTCTATTCTCACAACATCAATGCAAAAAGATAGCTGATAGTGTTTGAGTAGCAACTTGTACAATTTTAAAGTAAAATATGATTATTTTGTGTTCTTTTTCTTTTTAAAGGGATTATTTTGTTTTTTATATGATGTGAACCTGAAAAATCTATATAGATATATAGTGAGAATAAATATACATGAATTCAACTATATGCTAAAATTAAATCTCAATATATATATAAATATATATATATATATATACATATATATTAAAGCATACCAGAATTAATTAATATTTTATCCATATTTTATGAAAACTGTGAAACTTTTTACAAAATTAGTGCTCTATAAATTTTGGGGCCTTAGAGGATTTCAAAGAGGCCTCCTTATATATATATATATATATATATATATATTATAAATTATTCTGTTAGCCTAAGATTGACAACTCAACAAGGGGTGAATTGGGTTTTTAAAATTTTTTATAATTATTCAAAATTTTTAGATTGATTGCACAGGCAATAAATGCATAAATATAAATGATTCAAGTAACTATAAATGCCTGAAAGTAAAGAGTTAAGGAAAGATAAGTGTAAATGTTATTTACAGTGGTTCAGCTATATGCCTGCTTCCGTTGCCGCTGAGCAAAACCTTGACTCAAAATCTTCTATTATCTTGATTGTCTTTTCAACATGATCACTCCAAGTATAATTTGGTGACTTTGTCTACCCAGAGCTCACCACAACCTCTTACAATTTGTCAATTTTATAGAGATTGGCTAACCAATACAAACCTAAAATTTACAAAGATTTTAGAAACCAAATACACTCGGTTGACAAGGTTTTGAAAGTTTAAGTTCAACACTCACAGCTCCTAGACATGTATGTAAAATAATTTGGAAAGAACTAGGAGATGATAAAGCACACAATGAGGATTTTTAGCAAGTTTTACTCAAAGAATGATTAAAGGTATGTTGAACACTTAGATTGATACAAGAATGACTCTAGGTGTTCTTGGTGATCAACAAACTCAAAAATAAGCCTATTTATAGGCTAAAATTTGAAACTAGCTGTTCATAGGCGTTTGAGATGCATTTAAGATGGCCTAAAAACTAGCAATTAAATTGTGCAGTCGACTGCCATATACATGGCATAGTCGGCTACGCTACTACCAGAACTAGCCCTTCTGGGCTAGTGCGGTTGACCCCATAAGGCAATGCATGGTCGACTGCGCCTTGATAGCAGGCCTGGGTACCAAAAATGTATTTAAAATGTTATTTATAAACCAGTTATTTTTAAAACAATTAATTTAAAACTATCCTTAAGTCTTGAAAAATAATTTGCAATATATAAGAAAAGTTATAATAATTTTTACAAGACTTAAAAATATTTTTAATAATTTTAAGATAACAATACTATTCTAAAAACTATTTAGATTCCAAAATAATTTATGAAAAATTAATTCTTTAAGCTAATCAACTTGTTAAAAATTTCTTACCTGCTCTAACATCGTACAAGCTCAAAAATAAAGTAAAAATCTATTCTTCATGCCTGTTGATGTCCTTTTTCTCTTCAAGCTCTTGGTATAAAAATCTGTCTCTGTGTTAATTGCTCCCGAGCTTTGATGGATTTCTTCCAATGATCTTGAGATGCAAAATAAATTATTTCTTCAAAAAATAGCACTACTTACCCAAGATAAATCATTAGTAATTAAGCAATAAATTGTTTGTTGTTATCAAAACAAAAATAAATATATCATTTGAAACCTAGGGGCCCACAATGTCCCCCTTTTTTATGATGACAATAATTGATTGCTTTAAGGTAAAAAATGATAAAAGAAATTTGCTTTATAAAAATCATGAGTGGAGGAGAAAATTCTTACCAAGAACTTACCTTAAGCTCCCCATGTCGAATATAATAGATCTCCCTTTTAACATGTGTAGCTTTTCAAGCTTGAGGGAATTTCTTAGTATCTTAAATTAAAAAATTAATTTAATCAACTTAACCATAATTTCAATCTCAATGTAATTTATAAAATTAATCTTTAATAAAAATTAAAACAAATGTAGCTCTTCCTACATCATATACATCTTCTGCCCCTATTTTAAACAATCTATGCAATCAAAACAAGCAATGAACCATATTTTCTTCCCTTTTGTCATCAACAAAAAAAAGAGATAAAATCATAAATATCAATGAACTTGTTATAAAACAAATGCAAAAAACTAAATTACAAAGCATAAAATAGAGAGACATAAGAGAAATAGAGAAAAACAATCTTAATATTAACCATATAATGTTATGTACAAATACAAGCTCTCAAAGACCATGAATATAGGCCAAGGATCGTAAAGTAGAAGAAGCCAAAAGTCAAGAGTTACAAGAACAAAATAATGCTAATACAATGATAATTAGGAGCCTATGAAGGTTATAAAATACCAACACTAATGGTCATTAAGGTAGAAAAAATGCAATTCATGAGGGTATTAGGAATATAAATGTCTATTCTATTAAACTAATTTATTTGTAACACTCCCTCTTGGATATTCAAAACTTAAGAATATATGCCTCGTTAAAAAACTTATCAAGAAAAACCCTGTGGGAAAAAATCCTAGTGAAGGAAAAAAGAGTACATTATTCTCTTAAGATTTGGCTCAAAATTGCCTCGTTAAAAACCTTGCTACGAAAACTCGATGGGACAAAGCCTATGCCAAAAAAAAAAAAAAAAGAGTACAATAGACCATAGCCCCCCCCCCTCATGTCAACATGTCTTCTTTTAGCTAGATTATATACAAAGATCCTTGAGTCAATGCATGCTAATCTTATGTACTGATTTCTCAAATGTAGTTGTAGGAAATATCTCTATAAAGCTTTCCCAAGTTGTCACATGAACAAATTCAATAAATGTTGTCCTTTAAGAGCTCATGCATGAAAAAGAACTATTCAGAAACATGCTTCATTATGTCACTTTAACTTGGGTGATAAAAGTTACATTCTCCCTATACAAAGTTGTCAGACTTCCTTTATGAAATAAAAGGTCACATGTTGCTTGGATATATTAGAGTAAAAACTCTCAACAATATAATGCACATGAGATGACTATCTCATAAATTGCCAACATTTCAACATGATTCAAAGATGCAATGACAATAATATGTCTTATAAATTGCCGAGATATAGCAGCAGCATCATATGTAAACAAGTAGCATGTGTGTAATCATGCTTTTATATGGATTCAAAAATGTTCAACATCCAATCAATTCCAATATCCATATTAGATGTATCACAATAAAAATGAAAAGCTTGTTTAACATCTTTTCAATGTCTTTGAGAACTATATCTTGCTAATACAATAGCAAAGATTGTCATGTGAGATCTTGTGCCATTAACAAATACATTAGCTTACTAATAGTATTATTTGGACCAAGAATTTCTTCAATATCTTCTTATGGTAATTTTTCACTTCAAGAGATTAGGAAATCCTAATTCAAGGGGTCAAATAATATTGGAGAACATATTGGTGGTGTTAGAAGGTGAACATTGATGATGATGATGGTGATGATGATGATGATAATAACAATAATAATAAGTCAATTTAATTTATAAGACTCTTTGTTAGATGTTCAACAATTTAGAATGTGTCTCATTAAAACCTTAATAGATAAAACCCCATATGACAAAAATTCTAGAGAAGGAAAAAGAGTATATCATTCTTATTATATGTTATAAACTACCTCATTAAAAACCTCGTTAGGAAAACCCAATGGGAAAAAACCTTGACCAAAGGAAAAAGAGTACAGTATGCTTTTGTGTCTCCCTTATACTGTTATCATGGTTCAATCAATAACAATTAATTTGATAGAAAATGATTAAGTCAATGCATATTATTGTAAACAAATTCAAGATATTTACAATTGACTATCGAAACTTGTCACCGTTAGCACTTTTGCTAATATTTCAAACATTGCTCTTTAAAAGCTCATTTATCATAAAGAATTTCATAAGAGTGATGCCTATTTTTATGGGTATACATAAACAATCTTTACGCATATTTATTTCCTGATTGGTAGAACAATGCTGCAATAATTATTTGTACATAACTCATCTCCAAGTGAGTATAAAATATTTTGTACCTTATAACTAAATACTTGTCATTTAACTTAATTATTCAAATAATATTTCATACTATAATATATGAAAATAAATACTGAGATGATATACGAAACACTAAATAAAAATTCAAGACTTAGAATTATTTTGATGTATCCTCAAAATATATAATCATCAAATAAATGATAAAAAATACACAATATCCTTGAAAGTTTTTTAGGACAATTTTCTTATATGCAAGAGAAATTATGAATAAGCATTCTTTTAAGCAAATCTTAATTTTCAAGACTAAATAAACTTTCTTCTATGAGATTTGTCTTCTTAAATTTCTCTTATAATCTCTTCAAGAATTTTTTTACAAATAGCATCAAAATCTAGTATGTTTGAGCTCATTATAAAGCAATGGAAATATTAATTTTCTAGCACTTCCATCTTTATATCATAACAACATAGTGGTACTATTCATATACGAATTGTATTCATTTACACAAAGATCTTTGCAACCTTAATAATTAAGCACACAATTTCAACTTATATCTTTCAGACCTTCGAAGCCCCTTTAATACTTTTTGTAAATATGAATAGACTATTGCAACACGTTTTTCAAACACAAATGAACTTATTTTATATATTACCAGGCTATCAAAATATAATTGCTTATCTATCATATATGAGTACCATTACTCATATTTTTATAAGTTTTCTACAAAAACTTCTTGTTATAACTCATAATTTATTTTATAACCTCATGCACTTTCATATCCACTATTTTATATGAATATTTATTTCCACCATACTAGTTTTAATATTTAAAATATTTCAGACTATTGGTCCACTATACTTTGCATTAGCGTATATACTTGCTTGAACTTTGTGTCTTTTATTTATAGGCCATTTTTTCATATCAATCACTTTTGATGAATTTCAAATATTTTTCAAGATCCTCACTTTCTTTCAATATACTAAGGATCATGCTTTTGTAATTATCAACAATAAACTTTATTGCAATTTAATTTTATTTTTATATTGACATGACTTGTCGAGATCTTTCTCTTTTCTTTATTATTTCTAAATTTCAAGTATACCTTTTGAACTACTTCAGGAGCTCAATGACTTCAAAAAGTTCAATCTTTAATAAATATATCAAATTGTTATGTCAATAATCTTTTTCGAGTATACCAACATATTTATAAATTTCTTTCTCTTCCAATAAATGTAGTACTTTAGACCAGACAAGTTTCTATGCTTCAAGCATTTTTTTAAATTCATCAGATAGCAAATTGTCATTTAGAGACCTCAATCAAAGCTATTAAATTAGTAGTTGGAGAAGTGATTCAGTCACTTTCTTCATTATATTAATTTACAATTTCATACTGCATTACAACGCTCAATCAATCAATATGTGTGAGGATCAATTATATCAAACTACAAATTCCCTCCCCCTGATGGTAGGAATAATTTTTTAAATGATATTATTTATAGGGATTTTCAAAATACATATGTTCATAACCAATATGCCTTTTGGGTTGGCAAACTTGTAGTTTGCCATAACAATTTTTCATAGTTACCTTATTATCACTTAGAAGAGAAACTAGAAATAAGTTTCTACTATATCCATATAAGTAATAACATAAACCCTCATTTGTGTCTTTCTATGCATAAAACCAAACATAATCAAGAGACATCTTGTATCCTTTATAACTACTATGTTATTTTTCCCTTTTCATCAATATAATGATAATACCATGGGAATTTGTATCGTTAATAACAAACATTTAATTCGTGTACCTAACAAATTAAAATGTCATAATCAATTTCTTATTAATTTACTATGCTATGTAATAATAAAATAATATTATTACTTCAATATATTGCATACATGTGATCTTTCAATAAATTTTGTCTTACAAGCCTCCTAATTTTTGTTTCTTGTCAAATTTTCACCTTTTCAGTGATTATATGTGACTTTTTTCAAACTTGGAGGAGGCTTTGTCATAATATCACATTATACTCTATTAAATAAATTTGGATCAAACAATGAGGAGACAATCAATAGCTCAACTCTTTCTCTAGCTTTTTCTTCGTTTAGGCTTTATAAGCTCACATTTGTATTTGAATATTCTATAGGTATGTTCTTCATGGGTGTACCACTAACCTTTTCATATGTCATAATAATATTCTCATAATTAACAGATGAAAATCTCCCCCTTGATTTGGGCCTGGTATTAACATTTAGACGTACAACGTATACGTACCAAGTCCTTTCTATAACAAGTGGCTATTTTTTATTTTTCACGAGAGCGTGGTAATACAAACTTTTTAATTTCCTCATATTTTCATGTCACGATAGTATTTTATTATGTTTACTAGTAATAGGGACGTTGGGAAGATATAAAAGTCTGTTAGCCATCATATATATGCAATATTTGCTTCAAGGAATATGTAAAAGTAATCTGGTAAAATTGATGGCTATTTCATGTTATGTGGCTATTAATAAGAGGACACTTCTAATTCTATTTTCCATGATCTCATCATGATTGCATTTATAATTGCAAAATTACTCATTTATATCATGGAATTTATAAAACCAAATAGCCAAGGAAACAAAATTAATGGCTCTTAAGTTATTGGCTTAAAAGTACATGCTAATATGATAATATCTATGCTAATGTAATATCGAATATCGACCATAGCCAAATCCACAATGATAAAAAGTGCAATATTCTTTTTGAGGAATATGCAAAATTGATTAGACAAAATCAATTGTCTTTTTATATAATACGTTTCAAAAATAAGAATATACATTATTATCTTCACAAAACATGGTATAATATTCAAATACTTATATTGATCAGTAATATTATGAAACAAAATGAAAGAGAAAAAATCATAGTAGCAACCCTATTTCTATTTAATAACCAACCCACTTAGAAAATAAACTCTCTTTCATTAGGCATACATAGAACTATGGAAAATACTACATAACATGTATGCCAAAAATCATACATATTGAGTGAGTGGGGTATGAACTGAAATTGTAAAACTTCTCATATATAATACTAAAATATTTTAAACTAAATAAGACGCGTAAATAATGAATTTATGGGCTCCTATGAAACTAAATTAAACATAAAATGCATAATAATATAATTTTAAGCATATAAATAAACTGATCAATACATACAATAGACCTTAAAAAATTCTTAATATGAGGTTTAGAATGTATAATGAATGGGGAAGAATGAAACAAACTTGTACATATAAAGTATCTATATGGAAAGACATTAAAATTATCATTTAAGTATAAAAATGATACCATACATGATGTATCGTCATACCTTTCTTTCCATCAACAGACAAATCTACTATGTGCTCTAGATTACTAACAGTACTTAAGACGATCTTTGAAATATTCTAGATCTTTCAATCAAATCTTAATCAATAAAAAAAAATGGTTAGAGACTCGTGCTGATAACGTGTTATAAAATAAATGTAAAAAAATAAAATAGAAAGCATAAAATAGTGAGACACAAGAAAAATAGGGAGAAGCAATCTTAGTATTCACTATCTTATGTTATGTACAAATACAAGCTCTCAAAGGTCATATATATAGGCCAAGGAAAAGACAAGAGTTACAACAACAAAATAATACTAACAGAGTGGTATTTGGGAGGTTATGAAATCTATAAAATGCTAACACTAATGGTCATTAAGGTGGACATAATGCAATTCATGATGGTTTTAGGAATATGAACATCCACACTATTAAACTCAATTTCATGGCCTTCATGGCGCCTCAAGTCATTCTCGACAATTCATGCAAGTTCGCCTCAACAAGTTTGGGACTTGTAACCCCACTCTTTCTGTAGGTTGCGTGCTTACAGGTATGTACATTTGGGATCCCTATCATGTAACAAGTACATGATTAAGTTTTAAATTGATGTCAAGTTTTATCCAAATTACATATATTTATATATTCAAGTTTTCAAGGAAATATGTTTTATGAGAATAAATTATACTTGCTAAGCTCTAGCTCATTTTATGTTTATGGTTCATGTTGTAGACAAAGTAAGAAGCATGACTAGGTATGGAAGGAGCCGGAGCAGATGTGCAATGGTGTGACTTATGGGAATGGGGAATTGCGATCACATGAATAAGACTTTTTCACTTTATGAAAATCTTGAACACTTAGTTTTGCTTGCTTTTATTTTATGTTACAAGATTTTCTTGATACCTTCTTTTATAAGGATGTTTTGTTATATAGGATGATGGATTATTTGGTGATAAATTATTAAATATTATGCATTTAGCTGAGATTTCATTAAAAAAAACTTGAAGAGTTTTAAAAAAATTATGCTACCCTTTTTTAAATTAAATTAAATGTGGGATTTATTTGCTTTCCAAGCTTTTTGTTCCACAATCATATAAGAATATTCAAGCATTTATTTCAAAGTCATGATTACAAGTTAAAACAATAACGGTCTGTTAGGGGGGTCGTTACAAATGTTAACGCTTACGTTTTTGTTCCCTAATGGTCTTTTATGGATTGTATCGGTTGGAAGACTCTCGATCTATGTCTTTCCAAGTGCAACAAGACACATTCATCATTAATTGCATCATCAAGAAAGAGTTTTGATTCTTGTTGTTGTTCAGGCTCTTGACCATGAAGCGACACTGGTGTTTATTTATCTTAAGGCTTGCAACTAGCCTTGAAGCTGCTGCGTTGTGAAACAATCTCATCTGTTGGTTTGACACCTCTTTGTGTGACTAGAATGTTCACAAGTTCCTATAGTTCTGCAAGTTGTATTTTGCAAGTTCAATAAAACATTAATGACAGAATCATTGATATATGTAATAGAAGTAAGATATTAAAGTACCATATTTTACACAAGCGTTTCATATCAACTTCAGCCTACTCTTAAGCCATATTCATTTTCTACTCTTATTCCTCTTGCATGTGACAATAGTAGTTCGAATTCTTTGGAACATTGATATGTAATGAATTTTATCCAATCTTGCTAGATGGGTAGTAATATACCACAGTAGGAGGCCTCTTCCATATATCGTCATCGGAATCCAGAACGAAAAGGTTGGGCTTTACAAAAGTAATGTAGAGGTCGGATCTAAACCCCTTTGTTAATTCAATACAAAGCTTCAAAGCTCTTTTCTATACTAATCCTCCACTCTAAAACTTGTATAAATCTCTCTCCAAAAAACATCATTTACTTGGTTCGAGTCCTTAATTATCTAATTACGTATCTACATTGGAACATGCTCTTGACTAAGAACACTAATCCAGCTGCATAATTCATCTCTAGGTGTGCCTTCTTGTAGACCTTTTTCATCAAAGATAGCTTCTATTTTTAATCCCCTCTTCCTTAACCTATCAACTCTTTTTATTAAATTAGCTCTTTGCTCAAAATCAACTTTATGATCGAATTTGGTTTTTCTACAGGGCATGCTCATTTGTTTTCCCTTTCTATGTTGGGAAGAAGATGGCATATACTTCTCATACTCCTCATTGGTCATATATTTCTCATTGCTTCCTTGCGACATATTTGCCTAATGTAAATCCTCATCCAAAACCAAACACATAAACCAATAGAATCCAATCATTGTTTAACAAAACCAATGGAATCCAATCAATCTTTAACAAGTAAACATGCCCAAATAATAATTTATTATCATAAATTAACTATAAATTTACACTCACACATATACTAACAATGCTCAATGTAAAACAAAATCCTAAATAATTTTTACAAACACACATACAAAATGTCATGACCTACGTTTTTGGGCTATCACTTAACTTTCTTAAACTTGGTTTCTTAAGTTTAATCTTACTTACTAATAAAAAAAAATACTGGGTAAAAAAATTTTTCTTTAAAACATACTTAAAATTTTTCTTAAAACATTTGCGATTTCCATGGCAATGTAAACTAAAACATAGCTTAATACATAACTTTACAATTATTCAAAACTTTTTGTAAAAATATCTTTTAAAATGTTTTTTGTAAAATATATCAAACTTGAAAACTTTCTTATAATATTTCGTAATATATTGCAATATCTGTTGCTTGAAAACTTTTTCTTAATACAATAGAAGGCTTTTTACAGTGGTATCCATACCTATTCTTTGTATCTGTCTACTGTGACATTGAGTTCTTCAACTAGTCATACTACTCTCCCGTAGGACTATCTATAGCATGAAGGAACTTATAATGAGTTTTCCCTTAGTAAGTTCAAGCATAATCTCATAAAACATTATAACGTTAGTGATAAAACTTTTCTCTTAAAAACTTTCTCGTAAAATATATTTCATAAAACATCATTCCTAAGTCTTTCTCGTAAAACATTTTACATAAAATGTTTCTCATTAAACTTTCTTCATGAACCTTTTCTTGTAAACATTTTTCCTAAAATATTTTTCACAAACCTTTCTTGTATACATTTTCTTAAATTGTTTTTCATAAACAATTCTCGTAAACATATTATGGAAAGGAATACAAGCAAGACAGAATGCATGATTCCATTTACGCTTATTTATGATCATCCATTTATAAACTTTTTATTATCCTTCATAACTTACTTGAACTTCTTTACATAATTCTTATCATTTTTTTATCTAAGAACCTAAGTGTCTGTACCAACTTCATCAATCATCAGATCAGGACCTAACATAATGCTTCCTTTATGGAAGACTCAAGACCGTCAAACAACAAGGTCGTAACTTTAGCGTAACTTGTATACTTGACATCAAGGAAGTTAGTATAACACTTAATTAACATCTTTAGTCTACCTTCTTGTAACATTAGTGAGTATATTAAATGCTAAATGTACCATGTGCTATAACTTAGCAGTTAAAACATTAAACATAAGAATTGCAAACACATTACAAATCATGACTTGAACTTTAAAACATGATGCATAACATATGCAAACATAATTCAAAAACCACTTACACAATAATTGCGAACACATTTGCAAACATATATAAAGCATTTGAAAATCATTTTCTTCATATTATAGGTTAGGCTTGAGACTTATGTTAGACATGTATGCCCTAAGGAGTAAAAATGTAGTGAGTTTTTGGAGAGATTTTTATCAATAAAGAATTTATTATTTATATACCAAATATTGTCCTCTTTAGGTTCATATTTGTTGAATGTATGATAAGCAAACAATAGTCTGAGGCTGTCAGTCTAAACCTTTAAGAATTGGGCATATGATGGACAGATTATGCGAAAGACATGATCTTAAGGTGACGGTCTAAATCACAAGATCCACAATCGAGGGAATAAAGTTGGGCGCTTTATTCACGTAAAGATTGTTATGTTGTCTATATCCCTATTGGGGGATGGTTTGTCTTGATCATCGGAGGTGGACTCCGTGAATAAAAACATTGGCACGTTGTCATAGATGACGATGTGTTGGATCAGGACATAAAGTAAATTGATTTGGATTAATAATTCTGTCTTGGCAAATCGATTCACTTTAGACAATCATTTGTATTGCATCTTAATCCTGAGATGACTAGTGGGCCCGTTGTCTTGACTTGTGTCTTTTGATGTGCCAAAGGGTGACACCCACATCTTAATAGTGGTATGCATGCCGGTACGTTGGAGGCATGACTCTTGATGACGTAGACCTGTTATTCATAGATATGGAATCCATAGCTCCTCTTTATGAGTAGTGATATCCTCTTATATGCGTTATCCTGTAATTGGAAAACTAGAGCGCTCAACCATTTGGATACATAGGTGTAACCGAATGGTATACTGTCTTTGGATAGTAAGTTTTCCAATGGTGAGATAATGGAACAAAAGATAAAAATAATCAGGAAGGTAAG
>CAMOHE010056503.1:0-15054 GCA_946598075.1 Artocarpus hirsutus | reverse complement strand
TAATTTTAGGGTTTTAATGTTTTTCGCCCTTTTAGAATGATAGAACACTTCTTTTTTCTTAATTCGGCTAAAAACCCTAAAGCAGATATATATATATATATGTTGACTTCGAGATAGAGTCAGATTGTTAATAGGGTAAACTGTAATTCGAATATGACTCAGATAATCTAGATAATGTTTGTAATTCAAATCTGATTCAGAAAATCTAGATAATGTCAGTAATTCGAATATGATTCAGATAATCTAGATAATGTCAAATTCAATGAACGTAGACATATCTAGTCCATCGAATCTGGACATTATTAGGTTCATTGAACCTAGACACAGTTAACCAAAAATTCGTTCTTGATCTGTTCTAAGTGTATGACCCTGTAGGTTTACATAACGTTGGTAGTGGACTTATAATTCTGTTTCTAGCCCACAAATCATAAGCGGCCTCTAGCATGACATTATGATTACCCAAGTTACGCGAATGTCAATAATCCGACATAACCTAATCCACAATAAGTATTAAAGTCCTTTTTGTCACTAGATACCTTGATTAAACATAAGGCATGGTTTATGTCATCCTTATACTATTTAATCATATTATTTTTCGATCTTAAGTAGACTGATATTGATATCCTTTATCAATTCATTTCAGAATGGCCATACATTTTACTTAAGTTTAACTTATCGAGGGGCCCATATATATCTTTCTCATAATAAATGAGGGACAAATTCCTTCTTAATCACTCACATTCCTCACATGATTCACTTTATATCCAACGATAATCTATTCCATCATCCTGTTAAAGATAATATTAGATTGTGTCAAAATATAGAACTTGTAATGTAGGAAACCATGATGATTTCATGTCAGAGGACTAGGATAATACTATTATGATGAGAATCACTTATGACAATTACCCACGTAGTATTCTCATAGTTGGTCGATCCAATACATCATTTCTCAAATATGTATCTACGAGTTGACTTAGTATCTCACACGCATGATTAGTAAAACACAATCATCAGTCAAACTTCATACTAGTCTTTATTCATTATTATCCCAACAATAATGATTGACTAGGGATAATTAAGAATATAATTCAATTTTCACCAAAGAGTTTTACTATCAAGTCACATACTTGATGACCTTAGGCAGAATTAACTATTCATAAAATAATAATAATAATAATAATGAAAATGCCTCTTTATTAATAAAATGCAAATGTAATGAAGTCAATATGTAGTCATTACATAATTGGCCTAGGACACATCACTAACACTAATTACTAACTCAAACTGGTAGGATACACAAAAAAAATGGGTAGGTGAGGAGACCACCTCCATCCTTAAAAAGCAACTCCTACTTATGTGGAAAAAAACATTGTCTTTATTAAATTAAAACACTTAATGGGTCTAACACCACAGATAAGACAACTGATCATAAACTAGACAACATTGTTAGGATAGATCTCTTAAAGTATATAATGTTTCGTAAAGGACATATTTATAAATAAAAAATTGAATTTATTCATTATATTTGTGTATATGTATTGTGAATACTTTATGAATATCATTAAATTTCTATAATTATTTATATGACCTTAAATATTATATATAGGTATTGTGTACAAGAGAATAATATTTAAGGATGATAATTAAAATGGTTAGTAATATATAATTAATTATTCAATTAAAATATAGAATCTTTAATTGAGCATTCCTATTGCATGTTATTTTCATTAAGAATGGAACACTTTTATGTGAATTGTTAATGTAGTAAGTCATTAAATGAGTGTACTATACATAATGAAATTATGTAGGACCAAGACATAATGTGATATAAACAAGTAATAATTTTTATTAAATAAAGCAAGTTCTAATCACATCGACCGATTGTCATATATAAGTACCAATGGTCATATTAGCAGACTCCCATTTATGGATTTATTGTCTTGATTTACTCAGTAAGGATTTGAGAATCTAATCTTTTTCCTTGTATCTTGGAGGCTTAATGAAGTAAGTATTCAGGAATGTTAATATTACAAGATGGAATCTATTTCTTCTCTAACGAGAGGCAAATAAATAATTTTCTTGATATTGATTTAGGGCTTGAATAATTAGAGCACTCAATTCATGATTAAGTTCATGAATATATTATTCATTAGAATCGATAGCACTTAAGAATAAAGAAGTAATTAGAGAGACTAACGGATATTACTTAGCTATAATTATGAATTATTATGGAGGATTTGCTTATATATAATGGCTATATCAAATGGATGACTCTAAGAAATGAAGTAATTAAATATTTATATTTCAAGAATGCAAATCCAAAAATTTAGTGGAGTTATATTGGAATTAATAAAAGAGTAATATATTAATTAAAGAGTTTAATTAATATGCTAGTTTTATTGGAGCTTGAAATTATGGGTCCTTTAGTGCCTCCGCCATCCTTGTAAATACTATTTGGACAAGTGGAATTATTAGTTTAAATCATTGTTAATGGCCAATTTCATACCAGGCCCCTTCGATGAGCCAAGCCCAACATCCTTGTCCTACGGTGTCAGCGCCATGCTTGGAGAACTATCGTGGGTCGTAGTTTCGTAGGCCGTAAGTAGTACAAAATAGGCTCATTTGTTTTGGTTCAATTCAATTTCAAGTCCCACTTGACGGATTTTGAAATTAGTTGAACTAAAGCAAATAGACGATGGAGGAAAATAACTCAAAAGTCTCCCTTTTCGTCTTTAAAAATAGCCAAAAAACTTTGGTCCCATTTGGTATTGTTTTGGGTTTTGGAAATATTTTTTTATGTTTTTTGAGGCAAAAATTTCCAAAATATTCTCAACACAATTCTCTAAAAATTCTCCTTTTTCAAAACAAAACTATTTTTACTTATTTTGAAAACACTATCAAATGGGCCTTCTATTCTCACCTTAGCATGACCAAGAAATCAAAACCTAATCCTAGAAGCCTTTTTGATAGCAAAAGTGTTGAGAAAAACTCGACAATAGAGCACAAAACATACCTCAAGAGTGCCCAGCACTCCTCTAAAGGGACCTGTCCGCATCAAGATAATCTTCGCTGAAGTTGAAAGTCCACCTTTGGAGGCTTTGGACACACCTCCTCCTGAAATTTTGAAGAAATATGAGAACACATCAAAAATTTCAACATTGACGAAAATAAAGAGATGAGGCATGAGAGGGGAGAAGCATGATTATCAGCCTTTGAATATATATGGCTAAACTTAGTTATACCACCTAGGAGTATCAGGTCTAGAAGAGCACCAAAGCACCATAAATGTATGCCCTTTTTTGGCCGACCTAAAAATCAATCTCTAAAAGCACCTGATGCCAGTTGCTCTAGAGGGAAACGAAGCCAGCATGAGTATCAGAGCACTTGGGGACTGGCTCCAAAATAAGTTAATCACTTTCACTATAAACATCCTTCTTCTCCTTCTTTCAACACAACATTACCAAAAGGACTAAAGCGTATCTATCCACACCATTTTCATTCCATGTAGCTTCAAAAATCATCATCCTCTCCTTTGTTTGAGTTCTTTGGACTCAGAAGACTTTCCAAAAATATTGTAGAAAACTTGTTATCTCTGTTTGAGTCCCTCTCCTATTACCTTTTTTATCTTCTTCGAACCTTACAAGATCACTGACAAAAACACTTAGAAGTCTTGTTGAAGCTCATCACCAACCTCAAAAGTGTTCCAAAATTCAAGCCTTACATTTGACAGTCTGAACTCAACAATGTAGGCAGCTCGCATCTGCCTTTAGAGCACATTTTTGACAAAGTTATGAAAAACTCTAGAACTTCATATACAGCCCTCGGCTTACAAGAATAGCCCAGATCCAACAAGGAAGGTAGCTTTGCCTCTACCCCTCGGAAGTCATTCCTCTATCAATCATTGATTACTCCTCCCACCATTACTTCTTATAATAGTTCCTCCATTGCTATATTTTTAATGTTTTCTTGGTCTTTTGTCGCAAGTCTCATTTCAATTGTTTGGCAACAAAACGGGTACTAGAAGTCGCCTTCTTTAGCCCAATCCAAGCTTAACCATCCCCACCCTCATTGGAGGTCCTATCGTACAAATTCATCTATCGTTCCAATCATGTCATCGCCAATACTAGCAAATCAAAGCCCAATGTGTATACTACCTCGACAAGTCATACTTCACAAATCTACTAGAACCTAACATTAAAGGCAACTTCAACGGGGGAAGTTAGGCTATCGAACTACCATGGCACCTCTTATTAGACTAGATGCCCTAAGGATTAAATGATGCAAAAGTTTTTAGAGACATTTAATCAATAAAGAGTTTATTATTTATTTTCATGCATCAAATGTTGTCCTCTTTATGTTTATTTATGTTGAATATATAATAAGCAAAATAAAAGTCTGAGATTGTCAATCTAAACCTTAATGCTTATACATATGATAGACAGATTATACAAAGACATGAATCTTAAAGGTGATAGTCTAAATAATAAGGTATACAATCAAGAAATAAAGTTGGGCACTTTATTCATGTTTGAGATTGTTATATTGTCTATATCTCTAATGGGAGATGACTTATCTTGGTCATCGGAGTTAGATTCCACGAGTATAAACATTGGTATATTATCGTAGGTAATGATATATTAGATCGAGACTAAAATTGACTTGATTTGATTAATAATTCTGTTTGTTTAGATCAATTCACTTTAAACAATCATATATGTCATACCTTAATCCTAAAATGAATTAATGGGCCTGTATTCTTGACTTGTATCTTTTGATGTACCAAAGGATGACATCTTGAATAGATGAAGGTACACAAGTCGGTACATT
This sequence comes from Artocarpus hirsutus, assembly GCA_946598075.1. Lineage (NCBI taxonomy): Eukaryota > Viridiplantae > Streptophyta > Magnoliopsida > Rosales > Moraceae > Artocarpus > Artocarpus hirsutus. Next base: position 10,224 of record CAMOHE010056503.1, on the reverse strand, counting down.
GGAGACATGATATGACGACCCACCTTTTCGACCGTCACTAAACTTTCTTTAAACATCGTTTCTTGTACAGTAATCTTACTTACTTAGTAAGAAAATACTGAATTACAAAAAATTTTCTTAATTAAAACTATTGCGACCTTCGTCGCCATTCTTGTTGAGACTTTGCTCAACCTTTGTCTTTAAAACCATTTCAAACTATTTCTTAAAACTGAATAAGAAACATTTACTAAATCATAGCTTAAAACATCACTTCATAATTTTATAACACAATTCGTACAATGTATCGTAAAACTTTTGAAAACATTTCTTAAAACTCTTATTTCCTTAAAAACCTTGGAAACACTACATTAAATAGTGTAAACCTTTTCTTTGCGTCGCGGAAGCAAACTGTAGTGGTATCTATTCCCACATCTCGCATCTGCCCTTCCGCAGCACTCAGCTCCTCTAACGGGTCCTACTGGTCACCCATAAGACTACCTACAGCATGAAAAACTTCTTATGAGCTTACGCTCAGTAAGTTCAAACATAAACTCACAAAGCGTTTAAAACATACTTAAAATCTTTCCTCATCAAAAACCTTTTTCTTAAAACGTTCCTCATAAACATTTTTCATAAACACTTTTCATAAAACGTTTCTCGTACATATTTTTCATAAAACATTTATAAAATGTTTTTCATAAACGTTTCCTTATACGTTTTTCATAACACATCGTTATAAACCTTTCTTTGTAAACATGAAAATATTTCCATAAACATTTATCATAAAACATTCCTCAGATTGTTTTTCATAACATACAGATGTTTTTCATAAACATTCAACATAAAACTTTTCTCAATATATTTTCTATAAGCATTTAACGTACAACTTTGTAATAGGGAATACAAGCAAATTTATAATGTATGATTCTAATTATGCTCAATTATGTACCTTCAATTATGAGCATTTTATGAATACTCTTTTCTTACTTTAACTTACTATTTCATTTCTTAACTTTCTTTATCTTGCTTTAACTTTCCATCATTGTCCTTATCTTTCCTTATCTTGCATTCATTTTCCTTATCTTGCTTTAGTGTTCGTACCAACCCATTAATCATAAGATCATTAACATGATGCCTCCCTTGCGGAAGACTTGAGACCATCGATCACGTGGTCAAGTACCTCACATCTTAGAGGTTAACTTTAACTTTACGTTCATTACCTCATAACACAGAGGCTGGTATGCCACTTTCCTTTTTATCCTTACTTTACCTTCTTATTATCTTTTGTGAGCATGTCAAATGCAGTCACATCATATGCAAACACACTTGCAATTTATACTTATACTATAAAATTTATTACACAACAAATGCAACTTAATGCATAATAAATGCAACTCATTATGTAACAAATGTGTCATGTAATGCAACAACATTTTGCAGGTCATAACATGTACTCTAACATTTATTGCATGACATATGCAACATGTAATGCAATCACATTTCGAAACTTAACTTAATGCATAACAAATGCATTATAAAACTTATAACTTAAATTATAAAGTATTATGCATTGTCAAAAATGCAAAACATACTTTAAATACTTTTAAATCATAACTTGAACTTTTAAACTTTATGCATATTAAATGCAATTATACTTTTAAACATAATCGTTGCAAATACATTGCAAACTTGATCTATACTGTAAAACTTTTTGCATAATTAATGCAAACATACTTTTAGAAATAATTTGTATAACCATTGCAAACACATTTGCAATCATATAAATAAGCATTTGAAAAATCTTTTACTTCATGCTGTAGGTGAGGTCTGAACTTACCCGTACTATGCTCTAGCATTCACTATTCCTTTCCTATCTCGTTCCTTTCTCATTCTTTTCTCCTTTCATTAGTCGGCTTCTATGTCCTGATCATACGACAGCCGACTCATTAATAATCTTTCTTTTTATCAATCCACTTGATTGATAATAAAACATAAACATTAAACATCCATTGTTAAATCTCCACATGATGGTTACGCTACTCAACATATTACGGAACATTTTCTATCTAATGACGTTATGCTAAATCGGAGTGTCCGGCTCTGTTCTAGCCATTTTCGTAAAAATGACGATTTTACCCTTGGTGGGTTTTTCGTCCATTTCGTTACTTAACCAAACTCATTACTTAACTTTAACATTCCCTTACACACATAATATGGAAAATTATCACTAAGAAACATTTCCTGGCATCGAGCGTTTCGGGTCCGTTTTGGCCATTTTTCATAAAATGACCATTTTGCCCTTGGTTTCATTTTCTTTCATTCTTTCCTTAACTGAACTTAAATCCTTAAAACTTAGCATCTATCACAATGCATTTTAATACAGTACATACTATAAGCGAGATTGCTACTTACTTGGACTCTGAGCTAAGCGGGTCCGATTGTGCCTCGTTGTATCAACAGTATATGAAGCATCCTATGTAGTGCTCCTCTAGTGACCATAAATAGCTAGGAGTGCTTCCTGGAGATCATTCATTCTTGAACATGTCATTCTGGACTCCGATACTGCTGTTTGAATCGTCTTGATCCGCGTGCAGTTGGTACCAGATAATTTTCACCGAAGTGGAATTAGCTCAAAGGAGATCACCGTTACATTTAGAGCATCGAAACGAGTCAGGAGGCGGTCTCAGATAGTCGATCGGAGGTCCAGATCGTAAAATCCCAAAACGACCTTTGACCGACCGTTGACCGCCGTTGATCGACGGTTGACCGGCGTCAACTGGCCTCATTGGTGGCTAAGCTTGAGCCTACCCCCCCCAAATCGACCCTCCTTAGTCCATTGGTGAGGTCAATTTCACTCAATTTGGTCTCCATCCACTCGAATCGAGAGTGGAATTCTCGGCCACAACCGGCAGCTCCGATCTCGGGTTCACAGCAGAGCTGCCACAAAATTGGCCTAGGGGAAACGTTCCCCGTGGCCTTCTGAGCAATTCCCCCATGTTGGGGTTGCTCGATTTTGCGTGGAATGGTGGCTCCACCTCGCCCACAGCAGCGTTCCAAGGCAGAGGCCATTCTCCGGCCTCCCGTGGTGGTTGCTCACAATTGAGGAGTCGAATCTCCTCCTCTCAACCCTCTGAGGGTGATGGTGCCCTCAATTGGGCTCAATTAGGGCTAAAATGATAAACCCGAGCTCCTCACGGCGGCTGTGGCGGGCATTGGTCGTTCTCCAACCGACGGCAGTGCTACCGTGCAATTGAGTGGGGGCTTTTGATGGCCGTCCCACTTTGATCGTTTTGGCACTGGCTGTGTGCCTCACCGCCACCGGAGATGGTGGGTCCGACGGTGGTGCCACGGTGGACCTAGGGCAGCTGCAGTGAGGCCCTTCTAGCTAAAATTGAGCTGGGAACTTGGTACCTTCTTGTTCCTCTCATCACCCTGAGTCCATAGACACCAAAATCACCTCGATTGGTGGTCAGACGGAGGAGAAATCAGCTCAGGAAGATTTGGGTCTCATTGTCACTTTGGGCGGCGCGTGAGCCCTCCTCCGGTGGCCTTTTGGGCTGTTCAGCACACTGTGAAGCTCAGCTCGTCGAGATCTTTCCAACGGTGTAGGAGGTGTCAAAAACGGAGCTCAAAATCTCAAATTCATTTCTGTGAGGAGAGAGAAAGTAGAGAGAGAGTGGGTGAGTTTATCCGAATTTTTCTTTTTTTTTCTTTCTTTACTTTTATATAAAAAATGTGATCTACACTTTTTACACAGTCCAATTCTGTACTGTGTGACTTTACAACAATCCAATTCTTACACTGTATTGGTTTTACAGTGTAATTTTTATACTGCATAATTTCATCAGTGTATTTTTCTTACACTGTATTATTTCAATGCTGTAATTTCTATGTTATTATACAATATTTTTCCTTTAATCACATTTTTCTTTTCAATTTAATCCTTAATTTAATGCATTTTCAATGCATTAAAATTTCGAGTTGTTATACATGACTCTTGATTAACATAGACTCGTTATTCATAGATGTGGAATTCATAGCTCTTTTGTAGAGTTAATAATATTCTCTTATAGGCATTATATTGTAATTAAAAAACTAAAGCGCTCGACTATTTGAATACATATATGTAACCGAACAGTATAGTCTTTGTTATTAGTTATGAATAGTAAGTATCCCAATAGTGAGATAATGGAACATAAGATAAAAATAATTTGAAAGATAAAATGAAATTTATCCTTAATCCGATTATGAATATCCTATAGGGATGTTACACATTATGATATCATAAACAATAAACTTATTCGAGTTCTGTAATTTTATATAGTTCAAAAGTGTAACTCGTGGATGGAATTTCGCCAGTTGCCAAGTTATTGACAATGTGTGCATACTAAGGCAACTTGTTAACATAGAATAAATGGGTAGAAAATTCATCACGAATTGGTGGTCCATTAACAAAATCATTGAATTCTAAACGAGATAAATAGTCAGCTACCACATTCTCCACTCTTTTCTTGTCCTTAATGGTCTAATTAAACTCTTTCAGAAGAAGGGTCTACGTGATAAGTCAATTCTTAGCATCCTTTTTAGAAAAGAGAAGGTTGAATGATCTATGAAGACAATGATTGATGAATCGATCAGATATGAATAAAACTTGTCAAGAGAACATACTACAACAAGTAACTCTTTCTCAGCGATCGAGTAATTCATTGAGTGCTGTTTAGAGTTCCACTTGCATAGTAAACTACAAAGGGTTTTCCTTCCCTTCGTTGACCCAAACGACTCCTATAGTATTATTGCTTGTATCACACATGATTTCAAATGGTAGACTTTAGTCAAAGGATAGCATGATAGGTGTAAACTTAGATATGAGTGTTTGAAAAGATTCTTCAAATTCTTTCATCCATTCAAACACTACATCTTTCACTTGAAGCTTACATAATGATATGGCTGAAAAAATCTGAAAGAACCTCTGATAAAATCTAGCATGTCTAAGAAAAAATCGAACATCTCTAATAGTCTTAAGAGTAGACATATTTGAAATCAGTTCAATCTTAGTTGGATTAACTTCAATTCCTCTTTTAAAAATAATATGTCAAGAACTATCCTAGATGAAACCATAAAGTGGCATTTTTCCTAGTTTAACACGAGGCCTTTCTCTTCACATCTTTTCAAACTAGCTTCCAAGTTGAACAGACACGTGTCAAATGAATCACCGAAAACAATCCAATCATCCATGAAAACTTTCATAATCTTCTCAACCATGTTATTGAAAATGCGCATCATGTATCTTTGAAATGTAGCTAGAGCATTATAAAGTCCAAATGGCATATGAAAAAAAGCACACAAACCAAAAAGACATGAAAACATGATTTTTTCTTGATCTTCTAATGCAATCTCTGCTGGTAGTATCCTGAATATCTATTAAGAAAGCAATAGAAGGGTGGACCAGCTACACGTTCTATGATTTCATCAACAAATGGGAATAGAAAATGGTCTTTATGAGTGGCAGCATTCAACTTCTGATAATCAATGCACATATGCCATCCAGTGACAACTTTCATAGGAACAAGTTCTCTTTTCTCATTTTCAACAATTGGCACACCTAAATTCTTAAGTACAACTTCAGTTGGACCAACACATTTACTGCCTACAACAAGGTAAGTGATACCAGTATTTAATGGCTTCAAAACTCCATTTTTCACAACTTCTTTCATTATTAGGCTCAGTCTTCTTTGAGGGTCTCTTTTTGGATTAGCACATTCTTCCAATTAAATATGATGAGAGCAAATCAAGGACTAACACCCTTGATATCAACTATTTTTCAACCCAATGTAGTTTTGTGGTCACATTACATGTTAATTAACCGTTGCTTTTGTGATTCATTGAGTTTGGATGAGATGATCACAGGAAAAGAATCCTTGCCTCGCAGGAATGCATGTTTTAGCCCTTCATGAAGTTAGGCTAACTTAACTTTTGGGATTTCTTCAGTGGATGGTTTTGACTTTTCTCCTTCCATCAGCAACCTTTTAAAACGTGGTTGCTAACACTTTGTTCCTTTGTCTAGTGAATGCTTGGGAATATCATAACTAGGATCAGAATTTTCAAGATCAAAACTTTGGAAGATTTCTTCAAGTTCATCAATTCGCATTAGAAATTTTTCCTGAGTAGCTTGGTCAATAATTTTAGTGTAAAAACACTCATCATTGTTTTGAAATTGCTTCCTAAGATGGAAAATATTTACTTCAACAGTCATGTTTCTAAAAGAGATTTTCATAAGACCATTTCTATAGTTAATGAGAGCATTAGCTATGGATAAGAAAGGTCTCCCAATGATGATAGGAATTTTTTATTCAATATTCACCTCATATTGAGCGTCATAGATGAGAAAATCCATGGGATAATAGAACTTATCAACTTGCAACAAAACATTATCTATAATCCCTCATGTTCCTTGATGGATTGGTATGCAAATTGCAAGACCATAAATGTTGGTTTAATCTCTTTAAGTCCTAGTTGCGACTAAATTTAATAAGGCATGAGATTGACTCTCATTCCTAAGTCTAACAAGGCTTGATTGATTTCATGGGTTCCTATGTGACAAGTGATTGTGGCGCATCTATGACCCTTATGCATGATCAGTGCTCTTTGATCAAGAATTGCACTTAATTGCTCAATAAAAAATGCAGTCATTGTGACATTGTGCTTCCTTTCTACAATGCATAAGTCATAACTTTGGTATAAGCTGGCACTTTTTTGATTATTTACAACAAAAGAAGGTCGATCCGAACTTCCTTCAAGAGTACCAAAATTTGTTCATAATTTTCGATACTTTCTTAGTGGATTGGAGCTTTTACTTGAAACTTATTCTCTTCTTCTTCTTTTCTGTGTGGAACAACTTTTTCATTACTCATGTTCCCAGGGATCGATGAATTTTTCAATGATTTACCAATGCCAGTGCCAAATTAGCTAACCTCTTCATCATTCTTCTCTTCAGTGTTAGAGGTTTGTATTATATTTTGTCCTTTTAAAATGACTTGAGTTTGAGATAAACATTTTCCATGTTTTTGAGTGGCTGAAGTTTTAGTTAATCTCAAAATTTGACTTTTGAATTCCTTACTGCCTTCTACCAGTTGTGTGAAAATAACTTCAAACTTTTGATTTGACTTGCTTTGCACTTCAATGAATGCTTGCAATATATCCCCAAGAGATTTACTTGCTGGATGTGGATCATGCTAACGAGCATATTCTCTTTGATGCACTTTTTGGTCATTTCCCCATTGATTGCACTTGTTTCAAATTCCTCCTATTGAAATTCAAATTGTTTCTTCCAATGGGATTGAGAGTTTAGGATAAGGAGTATAAGGTTTATGATATGTCCCTAAAGCATTACATTGTTCCTCATATACTTCAATCATTTTTTTATAAGCATGACAATCCTATAATTGTTCAGTCCTTCTATTTACAAAATTGTTCCTTGTAATTAAGCTCTTGTAACTCCTTTGATTCCTTTCTCATTCTTTGGTTTGAGGATTTCTAACTTTCTGGTAAGACTTTCAACTTGAATCCTAAGGTTGTAGTTATCCTTTTCACTCAGTTCATGAAATCTAGTTAGTAGAGACTTATTAGTACTATGAATAATATCTAATTCAGCCCATAAGTGAGCTTTCTCAGTCAATTCATCAAGAAATTCCTTAGTTTCTTTAGGATCCTTGTGTAAGAATATTCCATTACACGTCACTTTTAGATATTGACGATCATGACTTGTAAGTCCTTCATAAAAGAAGCTAACAAGACGCCAATTCTTGTAACCATGGTGAGGACATAAACTCAACAAATCTTTGAACCTTTGCTAAGCTTTATAGAAATTTTCATGACTATTCTAGGAAAAAGTCAAATTTTGTTTCTTGAGATTGTTGGTCTTTTGATATAGGTAGTATTTATGGAAGAAAGCATATGTCATGTCATCCCATGATTCGATGGATTGAGGTCTTAAGAAATAAAGCCAGCTTTTGGCTTTCTCTTTTAAAGAGAATTTCAATTTATTGAATCAACAATGTCATGATGGTTGTGGAAAGTGGCAGCAACTTACTCAAATTTACAAATATAAACTTAAGGATTTTTGGTTTCCAATCCGAAAAAAGGTCGACAAAGGTTTGATCATGCCTGGCTTCAAGTTTTGTTGTGGAAGATTTAATGGAAAAATAATACATGAAAGAGTTATAGTGCAAGTTGGGTGCATGAAAACTTTCATCAACATTCTTTGAGGATTCTTACTGAGTTGTGTCATTGCAAATGGATTTGAAAGAGTGATTGACGAAGATGAAGAATGTGGAGAAGAGTTTTACAATTGTTCAATAGGGTTTCCTAAGTTTGGTGCTTTAGCAAATCGACCTAGTTTGTCTCTATGTCAAAGCATTTATCCTAAGTTTTTCTTTTTAATTTTAAAATTTTATTTTTTTTTATTTTTTTAAGTTTTGAATTTACAAGCAAATGACATGACACTTAGCTTTTCTTTATTCGGGGAGCATAAAGTAGTAAGTGAAAAGCATCTATCTCATTTATTTGATAGATTTTAAGAATTATATGCTTTAAAAATGTTCCCAAGAAAGATTGATGGGGCAAGGCCCTGTTAAAAACTAACTTCCTAATCAGAATAGTAGTCCCAAAGTGATTGGTGTTGTGAGAATCTTTGAAAGTAACTGGTTATAAGAAATGTTTCTGAACCATTACCAGCCTTTAGATAGAATTTCCTCAAAGTTTTTTTTTTCCACAAAATCACAATATTTATAATGAAAAACCTAGATCTAAATTCTTATAAAATATCATTTCTAAGTCAAAAACATAAAAATGAACCTAAAACTAACAAACAACAATATTACACGAACTATAATTAAAAAGAAAATATACTTTTTGATTTTTTAGATTTTTTTATCTTTTTATTTTTATTTTTAATTTTTTATGAATAGTAAACAATGTGTGAATAGTGACGTGAATGGTAACTCATTTAACTAAATAATTAAAATTAAAATGACAATATTTACATTATTTACAAGATAAAGACAGAGTATTTACTTGGTTTTTCGCTTAATTTAACAATCCAACAAAGTAACGGCACCTACATGGCAACAGTGCCAAATTTTTAGTGTATCACCCAAAATGTTACTTTAATGCGGTCTTACAGTATAGTAAGGGCAGTTGTATTCATAAAAGGTAGAAATTTAAAAGATTGATACTTTAATGAATTAAAATGGCAAGGATGATTTTAACAAGATTTTTAAGAAAATGAGTATTTTTGAAAATTTTAAAAAAGATTTTAAAACATAAAATTAAAATGACAAAGCTTTGAGAATCTTTAACACCCCAAAGTTAATTAAATAGTATTAGAGTGCTAAATGGTGGATTAGTGTGCCATACTGAGTAATTTAAATTTAGATTGATTATTTTGTGAAAATTAAGGAAAACTTATGTTATTTTACTCTTTCAGTGATTTTTAATTATTCTAAATTATTTTTAATTGTTAATTTAATTTTCAATGAAGCAATTTGATTTTGAAAACAGTGTGTGGTTGCACACGGCTTTATGCAACTACTTTTCTCTCTTTTCTTCTATTTATTTCACTTTTCTCTCTCTCTCTTCATTTTCTCCCGTGCAACACTCTCTCTCCTCTCTCTCCTGTCTCTCACTCTCTCTCTCAATCTCTCAAAATTTTTGAAACAAAATCCGATTTCAAGCTTCGAAATTGTGGATTGAAGGCTCGAGAACGTAATTGAGCAACCACGAACTCGATTCAAGCTTCGATTTAAGGTTAGATTTCAAAATCTCTAAAGTTTTTTAATTTTTCAAGATTTTCTTGCATTTTGAAATTTTAGAGTTTCTAAGTCTAGAAAAGTTTCGATCTAAGTTAGATGGACTTAGATTAACTAGGATTGAAGCTTTATTTCCTCAAAAACGGATTAGAATCAAGATTTTTCATTTTTACTCTATTTTCTCTATTTTCAGATTTTTGCAAAAATCTTGTTTAAAACTTGTTTTAAATCATTAAAAAGTGTTCTATTATGATTTTCTATTGTTTATGATGATTATCCATGCCTGGGAATTGAGAAAACAGGTTAGATTTGAAGATTTGAAATTCGGAATGCCGAGACCCGTGCGTAGAAATTTCTGAAATTTTTCCAGATCGGCAGGCCGAACTTCGTGTTCGGCAGGCCGGATTCAAAGGATCGGCAGGCCGGATTCAAAGGATCG
>CAMOHE010056486.1:0-38477 GCA_946598075.1 Artocarpus hirsutus | reverse complement strand
TATTATGAACGAGCGCTCTACTGTTCAAACCTTGAATTATCACTCAAGAGAACTATTTTTCTAACTTCCATAGGGAAGGAATGGATTCCATATCTGTATAATATTATTCCTAGCCACTTATTACATTATATTTCCAAGATGCTAAGTTATGATCTGTGCTTACACAAATCTTACCATGCAAGTCAAAAAACATAATGTCATAAATAGGAGTCTAATAAATACCCAGGATTAAGACTGTCAAATATATGATCATCATAGTGATAAATTTGAATACTCTATTTGTAACGGATGATTATTAGAAATTCATAATTTATCTGGTCTAGTCGTATATAATCTCATCATATAAAGTATCTCCAATCCAATGTCTCTACATTAATTGTCCAGATAATGACTATTTCATTTTAAATGAGATTGGACCGTAATTGTAATGTTTAATTAAAGATCCCAAACTTTAATTAATTATTACGGACTATTTAGATTATTATCTATAAATTTTATCCCTACGCATATAACACTTATATGCTAAATTTATAGTCACATAAATAATCATGGAATTTTCTTGATGTTTATAAATGTATTCATAACACATAACCAAAATAATTATAAATGTCACTTTATTTATTTATCATCAAAATGTACAATGTCACAGCTTTTAGCGCACTAAACCCAACAATATATTACTCATGTTTCTCCTCCGTGCCACATGTTGCCACTCCTGTAAACATACTACGCCTTTCCTTCAATTACATCTCAAGATTGGAAACTTCATTTAGAAAACAATTTTTTGGGAACATATTTGGGAAAGTTGATTTTTATTTGTAGGAGTGTTTAACAATAGTTTGGATTTAATTGTATTTGATTTCAATTTAGGTATATCTTGATTTTTAAAAGATTTGATAGCCTTGCTCTTGGATAACTTACTTGATTTTATTATTGAAATTTGTATCTATAAAGAGATTATTGATAATGATTTTTACTAGTGATTTTTCTTTCCTCTTGTTTCGTAGATGTAGATAAATTGTCGAACAATATTAAATCTTTGTTCTCTCTCTTTTTTTTTTTAATTTTTGATATATTGTTGTGATCAATTCATTTTCTTCTTCTTTTTTTTTTTTCCTAAATGGTAAACAAAGTGACCTATATAGTACTTTATAAAGAGTTTGAGAGAAAACAAAATAATGAGAAAAATATCTAAGTCGTCTTTCATTGATAATACGTCTAATACATATACAACTTCCATAATATACATACAAAGAAAAAGACACTAATTGGTGTTGACAACTATGAGAGGAATAAAATCTATAAATGTGACACCCAAGAATTTCTAATACATTAAATATATAATAATTAAGGATTATGTTAAGTAAATTATATACAAATTTTATGAGCCAAAATTTTATGCTAAAAAATTTGTTAAATATTTTAGGAACATAAAGAGTGTTACAAAGATCATTGGTTGAATTTGATTTTTATAATAAATTCCATAACGGTGAAAATGAGATTTTAAGGTTAAAAATGATACTATAGTTTTAAACAAGAAAAGAACGATATAAAAATAAGTTAAAAGCTTAACTGTTGCAGAAGATGTGGCAAAAAATTTTAAGATGTACAGTAAAAGAAAAATACTTAATGAAAAATATAGAAATTATATAGTATAAAAGTTAAGTAGTGTAGAAATTATACAGTATGGAATAATACTGTATAAAGATTATATTGATAAAGTTATACAATATAGAAGTTGGACAGATAAATTAATGTATTATATGAATTATATTACATAAAGTTAAGCAGTATAGGAATTATACTACATAAATTTAAGCAGTATGAAAGTTATAATGTAAAGATGATGAGGAAGCTCGTACACCATAAAACATAGTATGGGAAAGAATATTGACAGTATGGGAAATATACCAACAGTATAAGAAAAATCTTATCAGTATAAATTTAAACTGTTAAAAAGTTCATGTGGGACCCAACTAGGTGCCACCTTTAAGGTGGAAAAATTACCACCAATCTCTCCATAAAGGACCTGTTTCTAACCACCAAAGTGATGCAATTTTTAATTGCAAATAAAGTCTTTAAGGTGATGACCAAGCTAGGTAAAAGCCTTAGTTGGAAAATATCTTTTTTCTTCCTCATTTTGCTCCATGAAAAAAAAAAAAAAAAAACATGCAACCCATTTCTTCCATACATGAAAACCGGTTCTAGCACCTCTTAGGCCTCTCAATATTTTTCAAAAATACAACTTCGAATCAAGTTTAGAAGCAAGTTCAAGCTTTAGTGAGCAAAGATTAGCACTTTTCAGAGGTCAAATCTACATGTGGGTTTTGGCATTTTTTCTTAAGTTTTGACGGGTTTTAGTGAGGAATTTTGTTATGATTTATGTCAAAGGAAGTTAACTAAGCTTAAGCACACAAGTGTGGGATCAAAAGGCTTGAAAGATCCTTTAGTAAAGTCCTAATTGTAGACTTGAAATTTTGTGATTTATGAACTTTTCTTATGCTTGTATAAAATATGGACTATAGCATATAATATAAACACTATGGCATGTTTAGTATAAATGTTATGTTGATGATGATGGGATTGAAGTATTTTAAAAAATAGAGGTTTTAGGCAAAAATAAGAAAGTTTGTTGAACTTTGCCAAAAATACAAAGTTTAACTAGTTTTTAAAGAAATGAGTTTTTGAGGCTCTTAGAGGCTGAATTATTTTTTGGGCACAACATAAGATTTAATTAAAATTTGAACCGGACAACTTTCATTAAGATATTCCAGTCGAATTCCAATCGAAAAATGATAATTTTGGTTTTGCCCACTTGAAACGCCATGAAAATTAGTGTTTTTGAGAAAAGTTAAAACACAAAGTTGTAGATCTTGTTGAAACTATTTGGTATCACAGACGGTTTGTGAAAATTCTACATCGATTTTAAGTTACAAATATTATGAGATTTAATCACGAAATTTCAAAACGGTAAAATAAGGAAAATGTTTTGAAATTGTGTGAACTAGGCCAAGGAGCTTTTGTAAGTATCTATCCTTATGAGAAACTGGACTTTTTGATATAAAATAGGTATTTTTGGTTCCGTGGGTAAAAATATCAAGATTTTGTATTCCGGGCTAAAATTATAAATCCTAGTGGAATTGTTTTTTTCTATATGCAAAGCTAGTGTTTGTTACACAACTATGGCATCAAGTAATCTTATGTTTTAAAGCTTAAAAGAATTTGTGAATTTTGTAAAAAAGGCACGTCAAAGGCAAAATCGTTGATTTTTATATTAGAGTTTAAAACCGTAAAGTTTTGATGAAATGGATTTTTTAAGGTCTCTTTCACTTTACCTCATGAACTTTCGAATCACCACTCTATCCTTTGTACTTTCAAAACTCTTCACTTTGCTCATTGAATTTTAAAAATCACTATTTTGCTCTTGAACTTTCAAAACTTCTTACTTTGTCTCCTAAATTTTTGATTTTTTGTTCAAATAGACGGAATTTAAACCCACATAATTCGCACATGGGTCACTTGTAATAACAAAAATAAGATTTTTTTTTTATTTTTAAGATTTGTTTTAGTTTACGTTCTCACTTTATGCCTTTGTTTTTATCTAAACTCTTATTGAGGAAGGGTTCACCTGTAAATTTTTTCTCATTTTTTCTCATCTCTTGTATGCAGTCCAAGAATTTCTAAATTTAAAAAAAAAAAAAAAAAAAAAAGACCAGCATGCGTAATGCGCATGAATTATGTGGACCAATACAATTAGGGTCAAAGTTTGCCCACAGGAAAATTTCCATGATGAGAGATCACAAGACAAAGAGCCATAATTCTACCAAAGATGTGAACTAGAAATTGGTGCTAAATGAGCACAGAATAAGAAGATCAAATTGGAACACGAGGTTGTACGAGCGTTTGAATGTTTCGACATTTTGGAACCACTCGCTGGTCCAAAATTGCGCCGTCCATAATGGGGTTGAAATTCTTGATTCACAAAATATCTTTATTTTATTAGTGTCAAATAGGTCTTATACGTGGCAAAAAAAAAAAAAGTGCAGTTTTTTACGAATACCTTTTTTATGTGAAAATATTAATTAAATTTTTAAAAAATAAGTTACGTGGGTGCTTAGGAGAGGGTGCTTAGGAGAGTGGTTTGAATTTTAGAGTTTTAATTATAAATGGTGTAAAGCTCTTATATGTAATAGTGTAAAACAAAAGTATGCTACAGTATAAAACTATCACGTGCTATAATATGAAATTTAAGCTGCAGGTTTGAACGCTTCTCCTAAGCACCCTGTGTATTTAATTTTCAACTCTCTAAAACCAGTAATTCTCTAATTCACCCCCTCATTCTATCCATTATTTCTATATATATATATTAAAGAAAGTATATATTGGTATATTTGACCAATGGCCTTTCCAATCCTGAATCAATTTCTCTGCTTGGTCTTTCCATTGCAATGTATGTTGTGTCACAATAAGGGATCATATTAGACTAGACATGTTTGAACTTTCTTCCCCTTTGTCTAGAATTCGCATAAACCATTCTAATACTATATACATTTGACGAAGCCAGAATTAGAAGCAAAAAATTAAGCCTGTAAATGAAACTCTTTAACATACTATGTATAAAATTTAAAATTAGAAACTTTTAGGGGCAAATTGATAAATTTTAGATCAAATTAGGGGTGTAAAAGAAAATATTAAAACACTATGGGTGGCATAGGAAATAAAACAATTTAAGGGGGTTTAAATATTAAACACAAGTTGGATAAAATAACAATTTTAAAAACTAGATAAATTGGCCAACTAGGCCGGGGGGTTGGGGGGGATTAGGCGTCCCCTTGGGCCTTAATTGGCTTCATCGTTGGCTATATATGCTTAGTAAAATAGAAAGTGAAGGGAAAGAAATGGGAGGGATTTTGGAATTGAAAAGAGAATATTAGGTTGTTTGGTGGAGGAAAAATTAAGTGGGAACGAAGTCGAAAATTCATGAGGCCTATCATTTTGAATCCTTCCAAGAGAGAATGTTGCACAACAAATAAGGGTAAGTTAATTGTTTCACCCTTAACTACACCTTACTCTAGGGGAAAAAATTGAATTTTAGCAACGACAAAAATAGTCACTAATGCTAGGAAAAAAAAGATGGGAGGAGAAAATGGAGAGAGAAAAAGATCCATAGGTCCCAACATTTTTTGTCAATTATTCCTATTGAAAATAGGATTGATTGTATATTCTAGTCATAGAGCATGGCTTCATAAACAATATGATTTTATCTATCTAAATAAAGTAGGTTTTACATGAAGAAGATTTGGCTCAACACCTTTTATTCGATATAGGTAGGAGAATAGCCCAATTACCATCATGATGACGACGACAATAATATTATTATTAATAGTTATTGTATTAATAATAACAATAATTCCACCACTACTCTCTCCTTTCTAATGTCCTTCTTCACAACTCTATCGTCAAAAGAGCAACACCTTAATCTCTCGACGATTGTCCTCCTTTCTCTATGCCCTTGATGATTGTCATTCCTTTCTATACACATATGTATTACTTCTGTTTCTCCTCCGTGCCACATGTTGCCACTCCTGTAAACATACTATGCCTTTGCTTCAATTACTTCTCAAGGTTGGAAACTTCATTAAGAAAACTAATTTTTGAGAACATATTAGGAAAAGTTGATTTTTATTTACAGGAGTGTTTAACAATAGTTTGGATTTAATTGTATTTGATTTCAATTTAGGTATATCTTGATTTTTAAAAGATTTGATAGCCTTGCTCTTGGGTAACTTATTTGATTTTATTATTGAAATTTGTATCTATAAAGAGATTATTGATAATGATTTTTACTAGTGATCTTTCTTTCCTCTTGTTTCGTAGATGTAGATAAATTGTTCAACAATATTAAAACTTTGTGCTCTCTTTTTTTTTTTTTTTTAATTTTTGATATATTGTTGTGATCAATTCATTTTCTTCTTCTTTTTTTTTTTTTTAATGGTAAACAAAGTGGCCTATACAGTACTTTGTTAAGAGTTTGAGAGAAAAATATCTCAGCCGCCTTTCATTGATAATATGTCTACTATATTATACAGCTTCCATAATACACATAATAAGAAAATAATACATACAAAGGAAAAGACACTAATTGGTGTTGACAACTATGAAAAGCATAAAATCTATAAATGTGACACCTAAGAATTTTTAGTCATTAAATATGTAATAACTAAGGATTATATTAAGTAAATTATATACAAATTTTGTGAGCGAAAATTTTATGCTTGAAAATTTGTTAAATATTTTAAGAACACAAAGAATATCACAAAGATCATTGTTTGAATTCGATTCTTACGACAAATTCCATAAAGGTGAAAATAAGATTTTAAGCTTAAAAATCATCCCATAGTGTTAAACAAGAGAAGAATGATACAAAAATAAGCTAGAAAGTTTAATTGTTACAGAAGATATAGCAACAAATTTTAAGATGGAAACATAGTAAAAGAAAAATATTGTATAAAAATATAGAAATCATACAGTATAAAAGTTAAGCAGTATATAAATTATACAGTATAAGAATAATATAGTATATGAATGATAATGAAACGCTATACAATATAAAAGTTGGACCGATCATGTAATAGATTGGATAAAGTTGGACTGATCAAGCTTTTTTGAGCAAAGATTAGCACTTTTTAGTGGTAAAATCCAAACTTTTTCATGTCGGTTTGGTGTTTTTTCTTAAGTTTTGATGTAGCTTTTTTGGACCGATCATGTATTAATTGTTTTGCATAATTCCATTATTAATATTATTTTTACAAATAAGTCCTTCACTACGATATTGCCATGAGATGGTGCACAGTTGATTCTGGATTATTTATAAGAGTATACTCCATTTAGCTTTATGCAATGTTTTTTACTGCAACATTGTGACACTTAAATATTTCATAAAACGAAATTCTGTTAGATTTAACATAAATATTATTCCGCTAAAAATTATTAATTTTGATTAATTTTACTTTTTCTATATTGTAATTATGATAGTTATTTCTAAAGTGACAGTGGTTATATTTATCATAATTGGTGTACTTAATCACTAGTAAGAGGTAGGTACTTTATTATTTTTATATCCCATACTACATTATGAATTGCTATATTAGCCAGTTTGCATTGTTATGCTGTGTTGTAAACCAAAAGCAGTAGGTGTCTGGCAAATTTTTTTTTAAAACTACTATGAGAACCAAAAGCAGAATTGCAAGCGTTTGATAAACTATATATAAAATTGCTGTAAAGATATATAATGATGAAAATAGACATCTTCTACTGAGCATATTTATTGTTTTGGTTTTTAATTAATTTTAATTTTAAGGTTAACATACTCAATATTTCTACATTAAATGATAAAAATGTAATTTTATTTTTATTATTTAATATATTTTTATAAAAATAAATTTTGTTATTAAACAAAATAAACTATTTATCCACTAAAAAATAAATAACATAAAAACTAAAAGTAAATTTTTATTTATCCACTAAAAAATAAATAACATAAAAACTAAAAGTAAATTTTTTTATCTCAAATTGCTATCAAACTAGAAACAAATTTTCTTTCAATTAAATTCAAAAAATCACTCTAATTCATTTTTAATGTGTTTTTGATTTATTTTAATTTATTATGAAAAAATGTATAGATTGAGAATTATGTGTTATTATTAAGATTATTTTAGTAATTTTAAATTATAAGAGTAGTAATTTTTAATAATTAGTATTATGTTTAAGAAAAAATATTCTACAAATCCAAGTTATTTATGATAAGATATCTTTACGGATAATATTATATAGGAAGTAACGATCACGTATGTAAGGTCATTACAGACGTGCAGAGGGTGCATGAGAAGATGCTGGCATGCGTCGCCCCATAACAAGGGCACTAGAGATAATAAGTTGATAATGAGTGGCCGAAAGTTTCCTTCACACACTTCTATCTACTGTTGTTTTCCACAAGCCAATTCAAGCGGCTTTTGGTGCGATCTGACGGCGAGTAAGGCGAGCAAAAGAATTCCGAGGCGCACATGGATTTTGTCTAAGACAATTTCTAAATTTGAATTTTTTACTTTTTTTTATGCATTTTTGAGCACTAATTGTAAATTGTCCATTTTACCTAATTAAACTGCACAAATTAGGGGGACAAACAAATGAAGGGAAATTAAAACAAAATAAAGTTCAACAAAAGTTCTTAAACTAAAATAAAACCAAAAAAAAAAAAGTCAAATTAACTAAAATAAAATAAAACTAAAAATTCAATGAAATGGAATCAAAATCTCAGGAACATAACGAACGAGTATCAAAAAGGGCTAAAAATAACTCTATTTTGTAAAGTTATGATAACACCTCTGTTTAATGACGAAACCCCTCCAATAACAAGGACATAATACAAAACAGTTATCTGCTAAAGAAGAGTAAAATTTAGAGTGTATAATAATACATTGAGTCTTGCATTATATGTGATTTAAGGTTCATGAGATATTGGATTAACAATATTATAAGTTTTGCAGTACTTAAGTTAAAATTGCATAAATTTTAAAATGAAGCATTTTGTGAGGTGCTTACCAAAGGAAGCACGCAAGCCTCAGCAATGCACACCCCCCCAAAAAAACGTAGATAGAGTATTTGGAAGAGTGTAGCATGACACAAAATAGTTAATCTTAGCTGGAAATCACCATTTAGGCATTACAAAGTGGACATCACCATTTTCTTGGTTCTTTCTATTTTAGGGAATGTGGTCATAGAGTGATTTAATAATGGGTTGGGAACCTCTAAGTAAGAACGTTTTTGCCCTAATTACGATTTTGGTGATACGGTTTACGAAGTATTGTGGTCGTTCATGTGATCATGCATAGTTGTGGACCTAGTCATCTTGAATTGAACGTATCCATTCGATGTAAATAAGACCAAGAAGAAAAGGATTTGAATATGCTAGATGGCGTGTCGTGTTGCATTATTTTTTGAAGTGTAACGATGTCTTTAATTAGTGTAACCTTTTGCACTGGTATCAAGTTTAAAGGAAAAGAAAAAGAAATTAAAAAAATGATTTGGTTCTTTACATCGTGTGATTTGTTGATTTTAGCTATTTTAAGCGAAAAGATATTGATTGTGTAACTCTGTCACCTTTTGGTATAGTGTTAAGGTAATTAATGTCAAACAACTCATCGTTGATTCGGGTTACATTTCTTAATTCATTCTTTTACCATTTTTTGATTCAAAATGTTGCCAGAGACATGACTGTGGTGAGGATGAGAAACCACATTTTATGGCCGCCAGATTAGAGACTGACCCTAAATACACAAATGCTTATATGTTGATTCGAAAATTCGGTCGGAATCTAGGCTAGGGCACGCAAAGAGTGCCTATACTGTGTAACCATATATAAGTACTTGTAGAATATATATCTACACGCATATATGAGAATTAAAATTACATTACTTCTCAGAGATCATAAATAATTAACAGTACACATGAAAGACTGATTAAGATATATATCACTGATATTACGGTTCAAAACTTAGTATATATATGCATGCATGCCATAATATATATACTAATACATAATTTTTTGGATAATAAGTTCATTTATTGATATTCTACAAAAGTAGTACTCACACTGACAGCCAGCTCCTATATGGTTCTCTCTCTCTCTCTCTCTCTTTCTCTCTCTCTCTCTCTCTATATATATATATATATATATATAAAATATACATATTATTGCGGTGATCATCATGACGATCAGTTGGGAATGAGCTTGAAAGGAGGCTTAACAAGAGCTGGTGCCGGGTCGTAACTTCCATAGTCTTTGGTATTAGCCCTCAGAAGCCTTTCATGAAGTATGGCAATTTCCTTGGGGTTCATTGGCTTCCCTAATATTTCCTACCACAAAAAGACATAGCTTAAAATGTTACTAGTAAAAATATTGACTACAGAGATTGGAGAAACTATTTAAAAAAAAAAAAAAAAACTCTGTCCTGATTTGTGGACCCACGCAAAATGGAGTGTGCAAAAAATTTCCATAAAAGGTATGTCTTCAAAAAAACAAAGGAAAAGAGGAACACTAAAAGAAGCAAAATATAAGAAGAAAAGTTAGAAGTTAATAAGGAGCATTCTTCTCGAGTACAAACCTCTTCATGAGTTGCATATTCCACGGCTTTAGAAAACTCGTTTGCAGAGTTCAACTGTCTCCCTACAAGTTGGAAGGCAATTCAAGCGTGTTATATATATATATATTCTCCGAACGATATTGAGAATGTGTGCTTAATACCTTACTAAATATGATTTAAAAAAACCAACAATATTCATGCATGGAAATATGGAATACATTAAGGGAAGCAAAATAAAAACGCATGTACCTACATATGAACGATTTATAGATGATATTGAACCTTATTTTGTGATCAAAAACTTTGCACTAGAAGCTTAAACTAGTAAAGAAAACGAGAACTTTCATATATATCCTCTTTAGTCTTTACCTAGAAATAATGCCAATTAATGAATTTCTTAAGCGTGTTAGTGAGAGCTATGATTAAGATTTCTGTTAGGGCCTGTTTAGATTATACTTATAACGGAAGCCAGATTACAATAATTTTCAATTTTTCATATGTTATATATATATATATATATATATATATATATATATAAGCAGTGTGTGTTTCAACATGTACATAAGCACGCCAGCACATGCAAAACATTGTTTAGGGCTTTTAATAGTGAAAGTTCTGACAATGCGAGCGCCATATCGTTATGCATTAAAAGCTGCAACAAAGAGAGAGAGAGAGAGAGAGAGAGAGAGAGAGAGATAAAAAGACGACACAAACCTGCAAGAGAAGTTGATAAAAGTGATCCTGCAATGAGGAGAAAGAGGAGACCGATCTTCTTCACAAGCATGATGCCCATTCTTTTGTGTTTTAAAGCAAACTTTTGTAAAATGTCTTCCTTATTGTTACTATCTTTTTTTCTTCTCATCCAAGAGAGAAATGGGCCAAATGACATATGCTTCCCTTCATGTATCTATATTGTTAGGGAAGTTATACATTAGAGACTTGGTGATGATCAAAGCACAAAAATCCTAGAGATAATCTGAAAATTGACAGTTAAATTAAACAATTCAAACTTTAATTGTGCTTTTTGGTTTTAAAATTCAAAACGAGGAGAAAAAAGGGGACGTAGACCACTTTTGTGTTGTTGGGGGCACTAAGTCATAGAGAGTGGATCGATGTCATTTATTTTTTAAGACTAATAGTAAGAAGATAACCTATGAAAATTGGAAATTATCATAATACCCCCCATACTATAGTGCGATTACTCTGGCTCTTTACTGCAGTAAGGAGATCAAGTGTGACATTTTTTTTTTATTTCATATATGACTGACACACCAAGCTAGAAGCAATAAATTCCAATCGAACAGATTTTAGAGATCACAAACCAAAGTGGTGCTGTCATGATTTTCCCTTTCACTTAGAGCTTGTTTAATTAGCCTTTTCCTTGGTTCAATCCAGATAATTTCAATGCCCTTTAGGATGTTCATTTTGTGTGCTTTCTAGTTAAATCATTGACTCAAAAGTGACTAATTTTGACGCAAAGCTAATGAGTTGTCCCAATACAAAAAGGGTTAATTATATAATTATATTTTCTAACTAATTTAGTTTTTCCTTAATTCATCTCTTTGTGTTCGGAAACTACAAAGAAATTCCCTCGTTTCTTGGTTTAGTTCATTGCTTGTACGTTTTGTGAACAAGAAAATGAAGAAAAAGACCAGAATATCCATGAATTCGTTTTGAAGAATATTTTAAGCATTTTAAAAAATATAATAAACCCTAAACAAAGCATAAATTTAATGAAAAAAAGATTTTAGAATTTTATTTTTATAAATGTTTAAAATATTTTAAAAAATGATACTCAAGAAAAACAATTACAAGTATTAATTCAGTACAATCAGAGGCATCTTTGCCTGAAACCAAGGTTGTATTTAGGAGATGTTGAAAAAATCTGCCAAACTGTCTAATCCAAACCAAATATTTATTTTTTTTTTTGGACGGTTTAGATTGTGTTTACACAAATATTTTTAAGTCTACTTTTTTTAGTGGCCTGGACTCCACAAATTGCCCAAACCGCCTCCAAACTATCCCCTACACTGTCATATTTATAATTTATAATTTTAAATTATTTTTATATAAGATAATTTTTTTTATATAGGTTATTTTTCATTGGTTATTAAAGAGGTCCTACATAAATGAAATGAACCTTTCTATAGTCTATAATTAGATATATAAGAGGTTTATCAATATAAGTGGAAAGCTTTAATCCAAGTTTAGATGTAATTATGCTATTTTATGTTATTTATTTTTACTATTGACTCTATAGTTGAGTTGTTAGTTTATGTTATTTAGTTGTATTGTTGACTTTTTAGTTTGGTTGTTGGTGAATATTAATTTATATTATTATGACTCATATTTACTTGTTTGTGAACTTGATTAGTATTATTTGAATGATGAACTTTTAGACATTTTATAAGTTTTGTTGAATATAGAAACCTGTTTTAATCTTAAACTCAAATCAAAACTGTCTAAACCGCTTATAAGCGATTTGGTTTTTTATAAAAAAATAAATAAACCACCCAAACCATCAAAAAATAAATTTTTTTTTGTGATTTGGTAGGAGGTGTTAAAAAAAAAAAGCCCAAACTATCCGGATCACCCCTCATTGTATGGTCCTAATTTGCCAACAAATCATTAAATTAAAAAAAAATGTGGCTTTTTATGTTTTTTTTTAATGTTTCTATAGTATTTTTAATAAATTTTAGTCAAGAAAAAAAGGAGTTGCATAAATAAATACACCAGTCGTTAGAAACCACAGTGGTCGTGTTATGATTTTCCGTTTCACTCAGAGCTTTTTCAATTTGTCTTTACCTTGGTTCAATCAAAGCTAATTTCAAGCCCTTTAGGATTTTCATTTGGGTGCTTTCTAGTCAAATCATTGTCACAAAAGTGACTAAATTTGACAAAGAATTCAATTTAAATGCCACAAAGTGCAAAAAGGATAAGATTTAACTATTCTTTTGCATTTGTGGGCACAAAAAAGGAAAAAAAAAAAAAAACCTTTGAGCACTTTCTGTAAAATATTTTACATATTTAAAAAACATAAAAAAATATTAAAACAAAACATAAAATTAAAAAAAATGATTTGGAGTCGTATGTTTTAAAATGTTTAATTTTACTCGAAGAAAAATATTTTAAAACATGTTGTTTTGTAAACAAAATAATTCTTGTTATCCTCATTAAAATGATAAATTCATTAGTTTATTTAAACCTTTAAAAAACCACGTGAATTACGGTAGTTTTTCACTTTTTCTCGATCTTTTTCTCACTTTTAATCAAATACTCTAAGACAAAATATACAAAAGTTTAGTACCAAACTAGAACATTTAAAGGGAAAAAAATTATATTAACCCTTAAGTATCATATTTAATCTTAAATCAAACAAAAATTCAACAATTCTATCTAAAAACAATGTTTCAAAGTTAAGATGATAAATTTGGATAAATATAATACATCATGAGCACAATATATATGTTTCAAAGTTTAAAAAACATATAAATATAAGTGACGTAGCTTTAGAGAAATTCATTAAATTTTCCCTTAAAAAAGTCGAACAATAATTTTGACCTGGCCTAAGGAAAAGTGGCCGCTTGGGAAATAGCATTTGATGGACCTTTTCTTTTACCTTTTTGAGTATTCTAAAGAAATATGGTAGTGGAAACTTGGAAAGCATGCTTAGCAGATTAGTCGGATAGTTTGTCCTGTTTTGTACCTAAAATAATATGCATTAGGTTTGCATAAAATAACTTTTGGGATGACTAGTGCTCTCAATTATCCATAAAGACAACGACAACGCACCAAATACCACTTGAAAAGGACATTGGTGGAGAATAAAGAGATGCATTGTGCCATCTAAAATACTCTTATCTTTCTTCTTCTCTGTAATAAAGCGATATTGTTAGGACACTCTCCCCTAATTTAAGTCAATCTTCCCCTGCCTCTTTGCGTTCAATAATTGACCAACTTGTTTTGTTGTCAATCTTTGATAATGTGATCTCTTTTAGAGTTTTAAGTAAAAAAATACATGGCAAGCCAAAGCTAGTGAAGGAGAACTTTGTTCTTGTAATTCTAGGTTTATAATGGAGCCGCCAGTAGCAATTAAACATCACTATTTGTGTTATCCCTACATCTTTGTAATTTCAGTATTATTGCTGACGTCAAAATCTGTCAGTCTCTAAGATATTAGTAGTGCGCTTAGAAACGGAGTCAAAACGATAAAATTATACTTTAAAGCAATTTTGCTATAGTGTTTTTCTCATAAAAATTGAACTATAAATATATGGTTTAAACTGTATTCCTAAACAGACATAAGTTTTTAAATCAAAATTGGATTTAAAACATTAAACAACTATAAAAATTTAAAATTGGAATCAAAATAAAAGATGAGCCAGAAGGATTTAGTGCAGTTCGGCTGCATACAACCACTACGGTTGTTGAAATTTTCATTGAATTTATGGGATTATACATTCGAACCCACTCTTACAAAGCCTCTCAACTTGGGGACTATAGTAATCGTGGTTGTATTGGGGGTTATTCCGGATAGTTTGAACATCGTGGGATTGTAGTTGAGACAAGATTCTACTACTACAAGAAATTGGAAAAAGAAACTTGAGTGTTTCATTCGTAGAATCAGTTATTTATCAAGGTCGTGATTTTCTTGTAATTTGAACTTTGTGAATTAGAATCGGTGTTTGTATCATCTTGATTTAGAACATAAAGAACTATTGTTCGCTCACCTCCTTTCACTGGCCTGTGTAGAGCATTTGTATTCTCATACAGCATGTGAGCTATCCCTAGAGGAGACAAATAGCTCTCAATTCGCATATCCTCATGAGGGCAAATTGATGTCCTCAAGTATCTCGCGAGCCCCCCTTGCAGGCGTGGATAGCTCGCATGGCAAGCTACCCTTTCTGTCCACGAATAACCCTCTAGCAAGTTAATCTCGATGCCCACTATCACCTTTCAGGTTGTTGTTTACCATTGGAGAAAAACCAGTGCTTCAATACTTAGTGTACTTAGAGGTGGACTAACAGTCAAGGACACACATGACTTTTAAACAAATTTTTACAATTTGTGAAAATTTTAAATCATAACACCGTAAAAAAAATCTAGCAAACTAAAAGCACAATCTACTGCTAGAAAACAAAATAAAAGGCACTAACAAGTCAGGGTAAAAAATCACCATAATTACTGTCACGTACCCCGATTTAGGTAGTAACGTGGTGGATTAATTAAATTAAATAAACCAATTTTTTTATAAAAATTGCCGCTTTAATATTTGAGTTATTCAAAAAACGTGGCAATTTAAAACCTATTAAAGCAATTGATGTTAAATTAAATCAGATAAAATGAAATAGAATAATAAAGCCTACTAAATACTAGTCAAGCCTCACCGGATCCACATTGGTGCATACACATAGTATCGACAATAATAAATTACAAAAATAGTCCAACATGAGAAACAAGGGTTAAAATATTACATGCATTGATTTAACTAAGCAGAAACCTAAACAAAATCTCTACAACTCTCGTATCCAATCGGAACCATCTCAATCGACCCTAAGCTAAAGTCCACCTAGGGGGAAAGCTTAAAATACATAAAAATGTAAGCGAAAGGCTCAGTAGGACTAAGCTTTAAAAAATATTTTTAATTTAAATAAAAAATCTAACATTTGCACATGAATTATAAAACACAATAAATAAATAAGATTTATTAAATTCATTCTTACCATTTAGTCCATTATTTATCAAGAAATAAGCTCATTATCATTATCTTGGGCAAACCATTAATAACACCACTGTAATGGCCCAGCTAGGTTTCGGGACCTGCTGCCAAGGTAGTTTTCTACACGACTCGATCTCTGAGTATGGCATTATGCCCTATAAGTGTATTATTATTCAG
The DNA here is from genome assembly GCA_946598075.1 of Artocarpus hirsutus. Classification (NCBI taxonomy): domain Eukaryota; kingdom Viridiplantae; phylum Streptophyta; class Magnoliopsida; order Rosales; family Moraceae; genus Artocarpus; species Artocarpus hirsutus. Next base: position 22,439 of record CAMOHE010056486.1, on the reverse strand, counting down.
GTCTCATATTACCAAGTGTGTTCATTTAGATTTATTATGCCATTCATTATTCAGGTTTCATATTACCGAGTGTGGGCAAAATTTTAAAGTTTTTTTAAAAAAAGTAAACTAACCTCGAATATGAGCTTCGAATCAAGTTTATGGAGGCTCAATCGTGCTCGTAGGCTTCCAATCTCACCGAAAATCAAGAGCTCTTGCTTGATTTTTTAAACGAAATTGAGAGAGGGAAGGCAAAGAGAGAGAGAGAGAGTAAGAGTGAGGAAGGAAGAGCGGGAGAGGAGAGAATAAATAGAGTGAAAACTATGTCCTGCACATGGTTTTCCCAAAGAATAACATATCGGGTATTTGACAAATAATTTTGTTTAAAAATTTAAAATAACAAATAAAACAATTAAAAGTTTGTTTAATTAGAAAATACTACAAAATAATTAAATTAAGTTTAAATTACATAAAAGCACACTAATTCACCATTTTATACACTAATCTTACTTAATTAATTTCAGAATGCTACAATTACAAACCAAAATTTAAAGAAAAGCTCCAAGCATTGTTGTCAAGGCCTTCGGGAATCACGAGAGTTTGACAAAAGAGCCACAATGTGCGGCTCCGAAACACATGATGATTTATGCGCTGCCTCTTAAAGACAAAACGACGGCTAACACAAGAAATCCAACAATGTGCATTATATAACTCTAAAAAACTTGATCATCGAACGTTCAAAGACACTCTAAATTATCGACCGTCAAACTTCAGTTCAACTTCTATCTTCTGCAATAGAGGCTCTATGCCGCACACTGCCGCCACTACCAAAAAGCCAGCAACCAAGCAAGGTTGGAGGCCAAATTTCAGGTGATAATGAATGGCAATCATACATTGGTGATGATTATTTAAAATTTTTAATGCAATACATATTACGACATATTTCACTTTCTATGATTACATTGATGTTGTCTCTAGATGTTATCTTTTAGCGCAACAAATGACATGTTGTCACTAAAGACCTCATCACCACCAAATTAATAGTGGCTTAAGAGCGTCGAGAGGCTTCGGTGACAACGACTTTTAGTTTGTGGTGCCCAAAAGAGCTTGTATTTGTTGGTTTAATTAGTAAATGGGCATTTTTTTTTTTTTTGTCCGTTTTGATGAAAACTAGGAAGACATTATAGGAGAGGAAAGTCTACCAGGGTAAAAAAGATAAGAGGCAAACACTGAACGGTGAATCTGTAGATATTTGTCTCGTGTAACTATTCTGTAACTTCTTTTTTATGTCATCTCACGAATAATATGCCTTATGGCATCCACTTTGAGAATAACTTTAGTAGTTATCCTTTAACTAAGAATATTGTCATATATTAAGTTTCAATAAAGTGCCTTTATACAATCCAATGAAATGCATTCTGCAATGGATTTTAAAATGTTTTTTCTCATATCATTTACAGCTTTTAGCCTTTTAAATTCGACGAAATTGCATTGTTTGATGCATAGGGTTGGGCATAGTTTTATGGCTATGACCCTTTTGTTTAAAGTACCTAGTAGTTTTCAAATGACACAATATTAAAAAAAACAAAAAAAGAAAAGAAGAAGAAGAAGAAGAAGAATGACGGATGACCTTTTTTGTAAAAATATATATAAAAAAAATCATTTTACCACTTTTCCTTTATAGGGGAATCATATCATGCTAGCAAATTCTTCGTTACAGAACTACAAATTTGTTTCTTGCATTGGATTTCATCTCAAACAAATTAAAAATCACTGGGTTTTCTTTTAACTTGTATCACTAATATGAAAGTTTAGTCCTGGTGACTAATTTATATAAATTATCCGTTTCGTTTTGAGTCATAAATTCAAGAAGTCACTGTCATTTTTTTCTTCTCTCCTTATTTTTGTTATTTTGTGGAATTGTTTGTTTTCTATTCTTTTCTTCTTTTTTTTTCTTTTTTTTTTTGGTAAAAATTCTACACGAGGAATGAAAAATACTCTATCAGTAGCTCTCTATTTTAAATTTTCTAATCTGCATAAGATTTCAGTTTTACATCCATTTCCTCTTGACATGATTGTCACCACTCACATATATGCGCTAGCGGTAAGATATTAGGCACCCACGCAATAAGAAAAGCTTCCTTTCATCGACCTTATTGTTGTGAATACTAATAACCAGCGTTTTCAGGTAATTAATTTTCAGAGCAGCTAATTAGTAGCAGGGAATTCTCATAAACGTAATCTTTGAATATTTACTTTCTATAAATGCCACAAATTTTTATCTGTGACACAAGTTAATATATAATATAAATTATAATGTGACAATTTTTTTTTTAATAAGAAAAGCAGCTTAGTTGATTGTAAATCCCTCTACCCCAACTATAGATTAAACATTCGAGTTACCTTTTAACCTTACTAAAAAATGATAGCATTTCTTTACCCTTTGTATAAATTAAAACCTTTTTTTAGTATAATATAAATAAATATAACTTTAAAATAAATGACATAACACATTAGTTTTTCGTTAGTAATTGCCCGTTGGCTGCCAACAAAACAAGGGCCCGTCAATGTCATGTTCTTTTGACATCAAATTTTCTGCCTAGTCATAAAAAGAGATGTCTTTCCTTCAATTTTGGCAACTTGCACCTTATCACCATATACGTGACGCCTGCAATTGTCACTAGGAAGAACGCCTTATCTAAACAATAATGTTTTTTAATTAGAAAAGACATTTAGCCTGTTTGCTTGATCATATCCTTTTTTTTTTATGCAACTGAATTGAAAAAAAGAGATATTTCTTCCCCTAATTGTTTCACTAAATTTTTCCCAACTTCGTTATCAATCAAAGGTTTCACCCTCTTTAATTTCATTTTAGGCTGTTCAAATTTTGTTTGTATAATGCCAAAAAGGAATCTCAAAACAAATACTACTTTCGCCAAAGAAAAAGAAGTAATTAGAAAATGTCCTTTTTCACTGCTAGATTAGCTAGCGAATTAATTTTCAATAGTCAAATCTATGTTTAGGAGCAAATATATGTCACAAGCTATAAATTTTTAAAATAGACACTCATAAATCAAACCATTAAAAAATTAATTTTACGTAAAAATAACTATTCCTATTGATCGCAAAAAAGGACAAGTCCTCCGGTATAAATCCCCATGAAGCCATAAGATATAGTAACTTTTTACGGTAGTATAGTACTGTAGTAGCTTTCCTGGTACCCGTTTGCATGTTTCTAGACGTTAAATTTGCTAAAGATCATGTTTAAATGAAATAAACTGAAAACTCACGGAGCTTAACACAGATCTGACCGTTCATAACATATCCTACTGGTAGGATATTTGTTTAGCACCATAAATCCGACGGTTCATAACATATCTTACTGGTAGGGTATTCGTTTCGCACCCTACAGCAAACCGTAATAAATCAATCAAATATAGAGCTGACAAAACAAATTTCCTGGTTCCCTTCATTTCATCACTCTAGTTTACATAGTGCATGAAATAAGATATTAAAATGGAGTTCAAAACTGCATATTTCATAAAGTATCGGTTGACATACAAGACTGCTCCGCGTCAGACGTTAAAACCAGCTTGATATAAATCACTGGAAGTTCTATAACAACAATCTAAAGAAGCCAAGATTAATAAGAGCCTTTGGACAGTTCTAAACCATAATGCAACTAATCGGAAACACAATGTTCAGTTGCAAGAAAATTTACCCTTTTCGATAGCCACCATATGTCACCATATACAAATACGACTATGATGATGATGCCGCCGCATCGATTTTTACGTCATTTTCATGGCACAGGCTGTTTTCTCTACTGTACAGAGCTTTGGCACCCTGGAAAAATTAAAGGGATTTGATTTGGATCGGTTGCTTGAAGCTCGACGTAATGCTGTGAATAGCACAGATGCAAAGGAAACAGACAAATTACCTGAAATATTTCTCCAAACTTTTTCAGTGCTTTGGCCCGAAGTCTTAGAACATCCTTGGAAACACTAGGGTCTTTAAGGACCTGAAAGAGAAAGCAACAGAAATTTGAGTTCCTGAAAGTACAACAGAAATTGCCCTATTCTCTTTGTGATTACTTTTGGTTAATTAACCTCCATCCTACTTCTCTGTCTACGAGATAAAATTAGCATGCAATATATATCCTTTGTTTGCAAGAGGAAGAAATAGCATGATAGATCTCACAGGGTTGTCGAGTTAATTGCCGAAACAAGTCACAATGATAGATAAGTATTTGCATACATCTTCATTTAGTTTAATTCTTGAAATTGAACTTATGTTTGTGGCATAAAAATAGAAAGCGACTCCTATAGTTGAAATAAGAACGGAAAATAATTAAAGGGAATTCTCCAGACATATCTCAGCTCAATCATCGCAATACTAGACTACTTTCAACTGCCAACTTTTCACATTCATTGCTATCAAAATGAAGGTTCTATTAAAAAAAATTAAAAAAAAAAAAAAAAGCAAACGCAAACAGCAACAACAGCACACCTAACTATCAAATGAAAGGGAAGTTTTCCTACTCATTTGAAACAAGGGTGATTTTTTTATAGCCCTAAAATTCTTGTGAAAAAATAATTCAAGGATAACACTAGCTTTGGTTATTTTCTTTTGTGACATTGCCACGTTAGATTCTTCTAGTTATTATAGTAATTACTGACGGTCATGCCGGTGTGTTCTATAATTACTCATGGTAATTATAATAATCACTGACATGACAATGATATAGAAGAAAATAATCGAGACTACTGTTATTTTTAAAATACTTATTCTATTAGTGCTAAAATTAAAAAATCAAATAAAATAAAATAAACATTTAAACCCAAAAGAAAAATGGATATCGCAACTCACAGCTTGGCAGACATGTGACAGAGTTGACTCAATGTCAACCACATTAATCTGCCACAGGGAATTAAGCATAGCGTCCTTTTTATCTTCTATGGCTTTCACTAAGTTCTCCTCTTTGTTTTCACCTTGGTTTATCTTCTTCAGCTCTTCCTGAATTTGAATTAAAGACACAGCACCTACACATTTGGAAAAGCATAAACAGGCTCGGTTAGAAAAATTAACTTTAATAAAGGCATAAAGCAAACACTCACCAAAGTAGAATACCCTAAAATCTTAATAATGCACCTGATGCTGCCATTACTTGAGACTTTATCTGGTGTCCTTTATCTCGCACCCACTCTGCCAAAAACGGAACTTTCATGTACCGCTTATCCTTTCCAAGTTCTCTTGCAGCTTTCCTTGTGTAAATATAGCCAATTGTGTGCAGCATAGCCTCGCCAAAAGCTGGGGAAATATCAATCATGGTTAGTTCGCGCAACAATTAAAAAAAAAAAAGAAAACCATAACTAGGTTTGTTCATCAGCATGAAAAAGAAATTCATCACGCGAGCATAAAAGGCAAGTGTTTTCACTAGAAAAAAAAAAAAAAATGATGGTAGTTTCAAAAGTTAAACACCAAAGTATTTTGGAGCAGACAATATGTAGGCATGCATTTAATGAGGCAAAACTCATTCATAAGTACTCAACCAAAAACTTCACGATCAAAGTTTTCCAAATTAGCTGAAGGCGACACAAGTTTAGTAGGCAGGATTACTGGAATTTAGTTTTTTTTTTTAAAAAAAAAAAAACAGCAAGAGCGGTGGCCCAAAGACCAGTGCTATTGCATGATATGAAAAATAAATAAATAAATAGATAATTTAAGAGCACATTGAGCTCTCTACTTTTTTTTGGTCACAACTTGAGAACTAAGTGCACCTGTTCAATATAGAAGTCTCAGGCTCGAAAAACCTAGCGCCTGAAGACAAGCAAACACATAATTTCACTATCATCAAGTCCTTGCCTGAAGATCATCATAAGAGATAAAACCGCCTTTGTTTTTGTTACAATTGGAATTCCATTGTTCTTTCCCCAGGATAATTTGCGAAAACTATTGATAGGATTTTTTCAGAATAGATTTTAAGAGTCACCAATCAAGGGTTTAGAAAACTTTCAAAACAACAAATGAAATAACATTTTTGAAGCATAAGAATGAAAACTTTACCAGCTCCTGAGAGACGCCGTGCTTCTGATTTCGCCTCATTCACAAACTCATCAATACGACCTTCAACAAAAGGCTGAAGGCGACCTTTCAGAATTGTTATAAGCTTTTCTTCTCTTTCCTTTTGCAATGCCTGTTAAAACAACAGGTGATTTCAGTTAAGATCATGAAAAATAAAGGTAATTTAACAACTAGCTCAAAACTACACCTGCAACTTCTCCTGGACTCTCTGTTGTCGGACTTCAGGATCATATGATTCTTCTTCAGTTTCAATAGATGCCAAAGATGCCAAAGCAAGTTGCCCAACATAATCCTCAAATAGTTCACTTCCAAAAAGCATTCCAAACACAGCTGAAGGATCCACCATGGACTCTCTGGCAAAGCAAAAAAATAAAACAGAATAAATAAAAATAAAGATACCATGTCACATGTTTTCCTTTATTGAGCAACAAGAACCATAGAAATTTAAGAAAATAGCTAAGCTATTGAATATTGATGAGGGAACAAGGTATAAATAATAAGAAATTTATAGTTACGTTTATCTATTAGGTCATTTAAAATTTATTTAAGTTTGTTTCGTCATCATGTTATGTCTACCTTATTATTAGTACAGTGTTTGGAAACATAATTTAAACTAAGAATTTGAATCAAAGTTAGTTCTGCAAGAGAAAACACTATAGCAATGTTGGTTTGAACCACAACTTTGTGGTTTGAACTATGTTCCCAAATGTTCCAGGTTTATTCAATAATAGTAGGTCTAGTGATCGTATTTTCACTTATGACAATTTCTCAAATCTTCCTCTTCTTTTTATGATTCCTCTTCTTTTTCTCTCTTCTTTTCCCTCTCTTTCTTTACTCTATCTTGGTCAGGCATCAGCTATGTATCTAATAGATAAATGATAAGTCCGTGAATTGACCTACTTCTTTTAACACAAGGAAGCTAGAACTTATTCTTTATGGCCTAGAGAAGATTTGTTTCTAAGAGTTGTAACCTATCAACGTAAATGTTACAGATAAGGACAAGTAATTCTCTTACAACCACCAAAACATATCAGCAAATGTTCATAGAACAACCGATGAATAATTGTCTAGTGCAGAACCATTTTGTAAATTAAGAAATCCTCTTAGATTAAGAAAAATATGAGTTCACAAATGATTTCAAGAAAGCAAATAGAATAAACGAGATGAATCACAAGTTAATTTCAAAAGTTGCATAAAGGCCACATTATCTTCTCAAGCAACAAGGAAATTTACATTTTGTATGATAATATTGTGTTGATAGATCTTCAAGGTTCTCCTAAACTTACTGTGGTATTCCTGCCTTTCCATGTTTGTCATATGCTTCACGCTTCTCGGGATCACTGAGGACTTGATAAGCTTCACCAAGTGCCTTTATGCATGAAACATAACCACAAAAAACAAGTGCCAGGAAAGAGTAAAGATTTTTTTTTTTTTAAAGTACACAAAATATGCTTAAAAAATTTCAAAATTCCTACTTTCAGATGACTCCTAAAGTGCAAAGCACCAAGGTAAATTGATAGTCACCCTTCTTGTTTGGGGAGGGAAAGTATAAAAGGCTATAGAGTGCATTTATTACAATAAGGCAGGATAAAAAAAAATTACACGTTTAAGTAGCCATACCCAAAAAAAAAGGGCCATGCAAATTAGATAATGTTACTATTTCTCCAGAACTTGGACTTCGCTTTCCTGGATAATTCAATCTTGTACTTCCCAGAAAATTAGAGGCTTTTCATTATAAGTGGGTTATATCAACGTACCTGGAAATTTTCAGCTGCTTTTGGGTCTCCAGGATTTTTATCTGGGTGAACTAGCCTAGCCTGGAAAGAAGACATAGAACCACGGTGTAATTGAGGAGACATAGCCATCACCAAAAACCGTACTATTTTTCTCAATAAAGCTCAAAAGAGAGAAACTTGAAATCCTCAAAACACAAGAAGAAAGCGAGAAAAAATCGATCTTAAAGCAGTGCATGATATGAAATGAACAAAAAGACCAACATTTAAACAAGTCCTCTCAGAATTTTTTCCAAGGGCGGGCTTGAAAAACCGGTACAAATTACAATATCTCTTTCACATGGAAGAAAATTATTAGGCTATCTGAGTAAGAGGATAACTAGGGCGATAGTGTGGAAGCTCAAAAGTCGCAGAAAGTGGAAAAATTTTCCTAGAAAGAATCAGGGTTTTTAACAAGTATATATTCCAAGGAATTACAAAGTTGCTTTAACTCATCCAACTATTCAAACAGCAGAAAAGTTGCTAAGTACATATTCCAATCCATGCACCTATTAATTCTATGATCCAAATTACTCCATTGGAACTCTAAATGGTGACACATAAAGAATCTAGGAGCTTTTGTTGCTAACATATAAAGAAGAATCATTGGTGTCATCTTATAGCGACAGCCTTCATCTATAGCAGGAATCGCAAGCCTACTAATGTTACAGAAAGGATCTGATTTAATATTATTCAAAGGATGCGCTCAATTTCAGTCTCATCACCACAAAATCAATGCTGCACGGTCCATTATCTGAGGACGGGCCTCAAAGTGGGGCTTTAGAGTATCAAACCTTAAATTCGTCTATGAGGGAAAAAAAAAAGCATCTTAATCAGTGCAACATCCTGGGATGGTAGAATCTGGAATCTATTTGTCGAAAATAACAAGCACCCAAAATTATAACAACCCAGATTCTAATGTCTACAGCCTACAAACTTTTAAGATGGGCAACACCCATTTTAAATTTTCTCCAAGTTCAACAACCATTTCCATTTTCCAATCTCAAAAATAAAAAAATTAAAAAAATGAATTAGAAAAATTTAGAGTAATTTAAAATCCACTTACCTTGAGATAGTAAGCCTTCTTGATTTCTGCAGGGGAAGCGTCAACATTGACACCCAATATCTCATAATAAGCTGTCTCCTTCACCATATTTTCGTCAGATCACAAACTCTAAAAAGAAAAATAAGAAAAAACCAATAAATAAATACTTTTTGACAAGATCAAAAGTTTTCATAATTTAATTGAAAAAACGAGGGAAAATTAGCTGCACGTTTTTATTTTTATTTTTTTAAACAAAACAGGAAACAAAATATTTAAAAGTAAAAAAAAAAAAAAAAGAATGTGAAAAATATAAAACTCAGGACAAAGAAAGAACTCACGAGAGTCAGAGGGTATTAACAATCTTTGAGTAGGAAACAGAAACAGCCCAGATTGAGAAAGACGAGCAGGGAAAGAATAAATGAAGCTTTGGTCCTCTATTTTTTTTTTTTTTTCTTTTACAAGAAAAAACAAATATTAGAGAAAGAAGTGAGGTCCTCACGTTCCACGGGGACAAGATGACACCTGACAGTTGCCAGACGGTGACGATGGAAGGAAGGGAGACAGCTTGTTGTACGACGTCGTTATCCATGATGCTTCGCTTGGGCAATGACCTGTTGGGAGTTGTTTGGGACCGGCCGTTTATGTTACGATGATAGGTTTAATTACAAAAATCCCCCCTTAATTAAGACTTTTGTAACACTATATGTTTTAAATTTTAAATATAAAAATTGTCCTCTCAATCTATGAAATACTAAGAAGAATACTGCTTATATTATGAGTGTGAGCATAAATGACACAATATCATGCGAATGATAAAGAGTGTTAAACAATTTAATGAACCACTAAATTGTTAGCTTATCCTAACACAATCTTATAAAAGTAAAATAAGATATTATTTATTTTGATAAAATTTTAAAGGTTTTTTAGTTTATGAATTTAACAAATATAATTTTTAAATTATTTTAACTTTTTAAATTCAAATCAACTTTAAAAATTATTCACTGGTAAAATTCGTCAAACAAAGATCTCTTTAAATTTCTCATTTAGATGATCACTCACGTATGAAGTAAACAAATAGTAAAAAAAATAACAAGAATAGGAAAATCTTCTAGTGGTTTACCTCAATTAAAAACTATATCTACTGAGAGTTTTTCTTGAGGATGGGATATTTCACTATAGGAAAATTGTTTAACTAAGGTTTGTGTTAAGAATTAGACTTAGACTACTTCCAGAGTTGGCCCCTATTTACAGTTGTTAAACTAGGTGCCCTAAGAATTAAATTATATAATAGTTTTTGGAGACATTTAATCAATAAAGGTTTATTATTTTGCCATATATTAAATATTATCCTCTTCATGTTCATTAATGTTGAATATATGATAAGTAAACAAAAGCTTGAGGCTGACAATCTAAACCCATTAAGACCATGTATATTATGGACAGATGATGCAAAAGACATGAATCTTATGGTGGTGGCCTTAATATAAAAGATTTGCAATAGAGGAAATAAAGTTGGGCGCTTTATTTATGTAAAGATTGTTATATTGTCTACATCCCTAATGGGAGATGACTTGTCTTGGTCATTACAGTGGGACTCTACGAGTAGTGATATTGGTATATTGTTATTGGTGACGATATATTAGATTGGGACTAAAGTTGAATTAATTTTGTTAGTAACTCCGTTTGAATAAATCAATACACTTTGAACAATTATATGTGTTACGTCTTAATTCTGAAATGAATCAATAAGTCTGTATTTTTTACTTATGTCTTTTGATGCACCAAAGGGTGACATCTTGAATTTTATGAAAGTACTTATACCGGTATATTGGAGGCATAATTCTTGATTGACATAGACTTGTTATCCATTGATATGGAATCCATAGCTCTTTTGTAAAGTTAATGATATTCACTTATAGACATTATCCTATATTTGAAAATTGGAATGCTAAACCATTTGAATATATATGTGTAACCAAATGGTATACTCTTTGTATTGGTTATGAATAGTACGTATTCCAATTGTGAGATAATAGAACATAAGATAAAGATAACTGAAAAGGTGAAATGGAATTTATCCTTAAGCCGATTATGAATGTCCTATGGGGATGTCACACATTATGATATGTTATGGGCGATAAACTTATTGGAGTTTCGTAATTTATATATAGTTTAAGAATGCAGCTCTAAGCTTTTAGTAGAATAGTTTTAAAGTTGATAACTATAAATTGTACATGTTAGGGACATCTTATTTTATAATTATAGGAGCTCGATCTATATATGTCCATCGAGTCTCCTTTACTAGCTCACATATTTTCCTGTAATGATACGATGTGTTTTCCTACATATTAGTAACTTATGTTAGTTTTTAGATTGGCCAAAATTTTATTGATTCGATTTAATAATTCATGTTAGTTTATTGGTTGAAGTAATTTCATAAATTAAATCAAAATAAACATGTTGAAACATTTGAATATGTTTTATTTGAATGAGATTATTTGTATATAACTGTTTTAATTTGATAACTTCTATATCCGTGATGAATGGGTATTTTACTTACAAATCAAATATTTCTTAAGCTTAAATATTGTGAAAATCCCTAAGCATTTGTGCTACTTTTGATGTGTTTGTGTTTCTTGTCGAAAATTTTGAATAAATGGGAATTTAGGTGAAAATATGGCAAATAGGAGCTTTTGGAGCGTTTGGGGTGAGCATTGAACAAGGGAAGTAAGTCGGGGCAGGAACTAGCATCAAAAAAGGCCAAAAAGCTCTTCAAGGCCTATCGTGTAGCAAGCAGCGTGTGGCAACCCAAGCCTTGGGTGTGCCCGTACATGCTGGAGAATGCTAGAGTGGCCAACACTCAACGCTGTAGGGCCAAAATAGGGTGTTAGAGGGCCCATTTGTGTGCGGCTGCAAGATACTTTCTATGTAGTCATGCTCTAACTCAAAGGACACTCGCTGCAGCATGGCCGCATGTCCCTGAGCGCCCCTTGGCCACTTTTCATGCTGATTTTATATTTTGGGTAATCTAAGCCTAAATTCTTAATCCAATAGTCCAAAATTGATGGTGAATGATCCCTAACCTCTTAAAAACCCTAAAGCAAATTTTTTCAAGGTGTGGAGAAGTTAGGGAAAGAAACTAATGAGTGAGAGCTAAAATTCTAGGAGAGAAAAAGCTTAACGTTGAAGATTCTTATAGAATTTTGAAGATTCTTGAAGGATTCAAGGCTTGAAGTTCATCTCCATAAAGATTTTCCTTCTTCCTTTTTCTTTACCCTAGTCTTTGTTGAAATGCGTATTTATTTGTGTATGAAACATAGTTACTTTTATGGATCTCATGAAGAGATTAGTAATAGATATGTCTATATGCTTGCTTAGTTTTCCAATTATAGGGCTTAATATAGTTTTATTTGGATTATGTTTGGATTATTTTAGTTAATTGTTGATGTAATTTCCATTTCAATTCTTTTGTGTTGTTTATGCTTAATGCTTTTGATTTATATGGCCAAATGAATCAATTGATCATGGATGTGTGGAATTTGATGCTCGGAAGAGGTAGTTTTACATATTTAAACTAGGCAATACAACTTAGTTTTTATTGAGTTTGGGACATCGGTAGATTAGGTAATTGCTTTAGGAAGTCAATCTAGGTCGTTATTGAGTCAGAAGACTAATGACACTTAGATAATCAATTTGAAAATCTTGGTTTTTGTGAGGCCAAGAGGCAATCAATATCTTGATAATCAATTTAAGAGTCGAGCTTAATGAATATATAGGTAACCAAGTTAGATAGGGATATCAATGTGGGTATTTACACATATAATCTCATTTGACGCTCGGGAAGAGATAATGACATGAATTTAGAACCCTAGATTAATGAATCAGGTGGATTGAAGTTAATAATCGCGAAATAGGAAGAGCATAAGAATAATTAAGCTAAATCAAGTCTTTAAACACATTGTCAAATACATTACCCATATTGTAAATCATTTCTTTTGTTTTTCTTGGTTTTATTTGATTAGTTTGATTAGTTTTATTTTCCTTTAAATTATAATTGCCTAAATAAAGCTCGGTCATTGTAATTGCTATAATTAGCTAGTTTTTAGATTTCAACCCTCATGGAAGACGACAACCCTTAATTTACTAATCCTATACTAAAACTTAACCCAATGTACTTACGGGTTTAAGCAAAAAAAGAAAAACAAAAAGCATTCACTAAGTTTTTGGTGCCGTTGTTAGTAGATTGAAAATTTTAGAAATTTAGCTAATATTGCAACGAGGTGATTAGGTTTGAATTTAGGCGTCTCTGTTCTTTTATTTATCTATATGTTTAGTTTAGAAATTTTTATTTGCTTTTATTTTTGCTTTCTTGATTTTAATTTTTGTCTTTCAGGTTTAGTGCAAGGTACTTTTAAAACAATGAAACATGGCTTTGGCATAGAAGATTTGGACATGCAAGCATGCACTTACTTTCAAAAGTTTCTAAAAATGATCTTGTTGAGGTTTGTCAAAACTTAAATTTGACAAAGATAAAGTATGTGATGCATGCCAATTTGGAAAACAAGTTAAAAAATATTTTAAATTAATTTCTAAAATTTTCACCACTAGACCTTTGCAACTCTTACATATGGATTTATTTTGTCCTTCTAGGACTATAAGTCTAGGTAGTAAATACTATACTTTTGTTATTGTTGATGATTTTTCAAGATTTACTTGGGTTTTATTTTTAGCAAACAAAAATGATGCCTTCTAAGTGTTTTCATACTTTTGCAAAAGAGTTCAAAATAAACAAGGCTTCATGATTACTTTAATTAGAAGTGATTATAGAGGCGAGTTCAATAGCGATGCCTTTAAATTTTTTTACAATGAAAAAGGCCATGGACATAATTTTTTGGCACCAAGAACACTACAACAAAATGGAGTTGTAGAAAGAAAAAATAGAGCCTTATAAGAAATGACTAGAACTATGTTAAATTAAAATGATTTACCTAAATATTTTTAGGCCGAAGCCGTTAATACCGCATGCTATATAATTAATAGAGTTCTAATTATACCAAAAATGAATAAAATTCCTTATGAGCTTTGGAAGGGTAGAAAACCCAATATCGACTATTTTAAAGTCTTTTGTTGCAAATGCTTTATTTTAAAAACCAAAGACAACTTGGAAAATTTGATTCAAAATCCGATATTAGAATTTTTCCTTGGTTATTGTACTACAAGCAAAGCTTATAGAGCTTTCAATAAAAGAACTGTTGTTGTAGAAGAATCCATGCCTATTGTATTTGATGAGACTAACATTTCCGCGGAAGAATAGAATATGATGATGATTTAGGTTTAGAAAATCAAATGAAGAACCTAGAAATCAAAGACAACAGAAAAGATATGCAAGAAGATTTTATCACTTCTTAAACATCACCAAAAGATTATCAACATTTAGAAGAACTATCAAAAGTTGAAGATGCCTCACAACCCATGCCTAAAGATTGGAGGCACCACCCCTTATCACCCTAGCACCAATATAGTTGCTCATGATAGTCCAACTCATGGGGTGAGAACTAGAGCATCATTTAGAAACATTTGTAATAATCTAGCTTTTCTTTCTCAAATTGAACCAAGATATTTTAAAGATGCAGAAAATGATGAATTTTGGATTTTAATAATGCAAGAAGAGCTAAATTGATTTGAAATGGAACTTGTTCGTAAGCCTAGTTCTCAATCCATAATTGGCACTAAATGGGTATTTGGGAACCAAAAAGATAAGCAAGGTGTTGTTGTGTGAAACAAGGCTAGACTAGTGGCTCAAGGTTTAAATCAACAAGAAGGAATCGATTTTGAAGAAACCTTTGCACCGATTGCTCGTTTGGAGTCCATTAGAATGCTACTTGCTTTTGCATGCAATAAGAGATTTACCCTTTATCAAATGGATGTCAAAAGTGTATTCTTAAATGGATACATTTTTAAAGAAGTTTATGTAGCTCAACCACCAGGTTTTAAAAATCATAAGTATTCAGATCATGTTTACAAATTGAAAAAGGCTGTATAAGGTTCAAAACAAGCTCCAAGAGTTTGGTATGAAAGACTTAGCCAATTTTTTTATTAAAAATGACTTTTGTGTTGAAAAAGTAGATACTACCTTATTTACAAAAACCAAGGGTGATAATCTAATATTTGTTCAAATATATATAGATGATATTATTTTTAGTGCTACTAATCTGTCTTTATGTGAAGAATTTTCAAGATGTATGTACAATGAATTTGAAATGAGCATGATAGCATAATCAAATTTCTTCCTTGAACTTCAAATCAAGCAATTCAAAGAAGGTATTTTTATTAACCAAGCCAAGTATGTAAAGGATCTCCTCAAACATTTTGACAAGGAGGATCTAAAGCTAATGCCAACTTCTATGAGCTCTTCAATCAAGTTGGACAAAGATGAAGATGGCAAGGCAATAGATATCACCAAATATAAAGGTATGACCGTATCCTTACTATATTTAACCACTAGTAAACCTGATATTATGTTTAGTGTTGGGTTATGTGTAAGATTTCAATCAAATCCAAAGAAATCTCATCTTAATGCCATTAAGCGTGTTTTTAGATATTTCAGTGGTACTAAGAACTTAGAATTATGGTATCCCAAAGGCACACATATTGACTTCATGAGCACTAGCAGAACATGTCATTTTCTAGGTTTTGTAGTAGTCTCTTGGTTTAGCAAAAAACAAGCCTTGGTTGCACTATCAACTGCGAAAGCCGAATACATTTTGGTGACTAGTTGTTGCGCACAAATCTTATGGATGAAGCAAACACTCACGGACCTAAGCTTACATTATGATCATGTTCCCATTCTATGTGACAACACAAGTGCTATCAACTTATCTAAGAATCAGGTCTTGCATTCACACATAAAAAACATAGAAATTAGACACCACTTCTTGCATGACCATGTACAAAAAAGGGATATCACTTTGGAGTTTATAGGCACAAATGATCAATTAGCGGACATATTCACGAAACTTCTTGCTTTAGAATGATTCTCATATCTTAAAAGAGGACTTGGCCTTATAGACCCTTTGGAGTTGCATACGCTTGATCATTGATCATTTCTTAAGCAAATTGTGATTAATGATGCTCATTAGATATGGTTTGGTGTTTTTAATGTGTTTTTCCTTATATGGATGATCAAATTATTGTTAGAAAGGCTATTTGAGTGTTAATGAAAGTTTTTATGCTCTTAAAATGGTTTCATTTAGCATTTTTACAATTTTTTTAAGGTTTCTCAGCTGCATAGTTTAGACTATCGACCTTTAAGGTTTAGCTTGCCGACCCTGGTAAGATCGCCCTATCAAACTTGATAAGTTCGGCCTACTGATCTAAGAGATTAGTTAGCTAATTTGTCAAATAAGTACCCCCAAACACGAGAAAACCCTATTTCTCCACCATTTTCTCCTCTCAAGTGCCGTTTCTCCTCTAAAGAGCACAAAATCAAAAGCCCAAGCATCAATCTTTCAATATTTCATGATTTCCTTTCAAGATTCATATGCTTCTCTTGATTTCCTACATTTTCCTCCCAAAAATTTCAAGTTTCCACCCTTTCTCTCCTACACCAGTGCGCATCTCAAATTCCTCTTTATTTTTCTTCAAAAATTCTTGCTCTTAGTGACTTCTACATCAAGACTGCAATGGCATCTGATTCTTGTCCCATAAGCACACAAAATCCATCGCCAATAGGCCATCCAACAAAGAGATAACCCTTGAAGAATTTTCTAACGAAAAGTATGTAAAATTCTTTTTAGGTAGAAAAATTATAGATGGAAAATTTGTATTGTTTAATGATTTTGCTAGTTTTGGAGTTGAAGTGCTATTTCAGATATTACAACTGAAAATATTATAACAATGAGGAAAGATGTGTACCATAGGCTAGTCAAGGGTTTTTACGGTAACTTAACGGCTTCCTATGAACTTTTATAAATCCTGATGAACTTGAAACATAAGGAGATTTTATTGACCATCAATTTTGGAAAAAATTTTAGGAATTCCATCAAACAAGGATGATATTCATGGAGTAAAAAAGTGGATGTATGATGAAGAAAATATGGCTAAGATGATATTTGAAAATGATGATGGTAGGTTGCTTGGAAAAATTAATGCAGCCTCTTTGCCTCTAGGAATCGCCTTATCCATAGGTTAATTACCACGAACATACTCTCGAGGGCTGGCTATAACGATGAGGCTCACCTCTTAGACTTCCACCTCATTTATTGCATTATTAAGGGAACTAGGATAAACCTTCCTCTCCTGTTGGTTAGACGGATGATTGATGTAGCTGAAGGGAAAAAAAGTGTCAGTTTGCCTTATAGTATGCTTCTCACTAAAGTCTTTAATTATTTGAAATTCATATTGCCAAAGAAAAAGGTGTTCATCACTTCAAACCTCATCTTGCTTTTGGTGCTCTAACCATTAGCAAAGTAGGTTTTAAAGAAATACATGGCCAATGGGTGTCGGTTGGTAGGCAAGTTGCTCCAAAAGGTGAGTAAGAAGAAGAAGAAGCCGAGATGGCCAATATTGAGGCTCAAGGAGAAGAAGAAGAAGGAGGAATAAATGCCTCAACAACTCTACAAACATCAACAAAAGATAAGTCAAGAAATTCTCTCACTTTGATAGCTCAAGAACGATTTGAGATAAGGTAGTAAGAAATCCTTAAACTCCTTTTCCAAATGCACTTTGGAGGAGGCTCTTCAAGCCAATCTAGAAATCTATTTACTCTCACTTGTTTTTATGTTTTTATGCATTTATGTTTAATGAATTATGTGACTTGACAATGCTTTTAGCTTTTGTTTAAATGAAATTCCAATTTCCATTATTTTGCTTTTTGCTTGATGATAAAAAGGGGGAGAAGTTTGATATTTTTGATTATGGGGTAGTGGTTGTGGTAATTGAATTTTGATTGTGATATGTGATTGAAATTGAGATATGTGATTGAGATTGAAATTGACATTTTGTATTTTGAATATTGATCAAAGAAGTATTTGATTTTTGATTGCGGAGTAAATGATGGTGGTAATTGATATTTACTTATTGTTGTTTTCGTTTGTGATTTTAAATTTTATTGTTGCAACTTAAGCTATGTGAAAGGGGGAACATTTATTTAAGAGGGAAATTTTGACTTTCTCTCCACAATGCATTTATAAGACTTTTGCACATATTAAGGGGGAGTAAAATGAATTAATATTTCAAGACAATCAAAAATTATTTTGTCATCATTAAAAAGAGGGAGATTGTTAGCTCTAAGATTTCATAAAGTATCTTTAAACTAGTTTTGATGATAACAAATACAATTTTTTGTTTATATGCGCAAATATGTATTTTGAGCTAATGAAATTCTTGAGTATGCAAAGCTTAAGTTCAAGAAAAATCAAGTGAAGAACATTAAAGAGGTCTCAAGCTACGAACGCAGCAAGGAATGAACTCACAAGGACTTAAAGAATGCAAAACTTTATTTGTTAGTAGTCCTAATGTAAGTGAGCAATTTTTGAATGTGCTTATAGTCAAATAAAAGCTCAAATTCACACACACACATATATGCATTCATAAATGTTTTAAATCTTTGCATATATGTTTTCAAAGTATTTGAATTGTTTAATTATCTAGAATGTGTACAAAATTGCATATAAGGTACTTAAAGAGGTTTTTATAAAAATGAGATTTTAAAACGCATTTTTGAGTGATTTTAGGTATCACAGATAGGCTTTCCGACCCTAAATGGTTAGTCTGCCGATGGTCCAAGATCGGCCTACCGAATGCCTTGCATTGGCTTATTGATCTAGGGAATTTTGAGACCCTTTTTTAGGAGTCTCTGATGGCCTATTAAATTCCAAGTTCGGCTTGCCAGTGGCTAAAGTTTGGCCTACCGAACTGCCACAACAGCCTGCGGATTAGATAATTGTTTGGAGTCTTGTTCTGAAATTTTCAATCTCTGGCCTGTCAAACATATTTTTTGGCCTAACGAACTATCTATAACGACTAGTTTTCTATATGTTAGAAATCCACTTCCAACAGTCATATTGACCCAAATTCAAGTTTTTAAACTACAATTGAGCATTGGGAGGCTACAAGCACCCCTCTATTCATTGTGCAAACAAGAAACATATTGAAAGAAATCTCACATTGTTTTCAAAGCATACATTTTCATACACATTCTCTTGATCTCAAATTTGTTCTATATTCCTTTGAGATTTGCTTGCACCTCTAAAGCCTTATCTTGTATTTATTTCTTCTAGAGAGATCATTTGTGAGTGTACTCAGATTCTTGTAAATCCTATCCTATACACTTTAGGTTTCCAAGCCTTATAAATTAGGGTATTTTGGTTAAGACAATCTCCGTAAAAATTGATGTTTTGTAAGAAGGTATGGTGAGCCTTAGGTAGAGCAAGTCACCATCTTTGTACAAGGAGTGATCGTACTGAAAAGGCAATCGTATAGTGCAAGAGGTCGAGTAAAGGTTTTGCCCGACGATAGTAGACGTAGGCATTTTGTCGAATCACTATAAATAATGTTTGTATCTCTTCTCCTTATACTTTTACTTTAACGCAATTAATATTTGTCTTCAAATTTCAATATATTTGTTTGTGTGTTTATCGCTTGAGCTTATTTTGTATAGAATTTTCTAATAATTGTAAAAAGTATTAAAAACCTAATTCACTTCCCTTCTTGGGTAGCTATTTTTAGGCTAGCAGATATTTATGTTAGCAGTCCATCCAGTAATAGTATCCAGTAAATAAAGTCACTCAAAGCAATCAAGTTAGCAAAACAATAGAATTATATATAATTAGTTTCCACACAGATAATTGAACTATTGTTGATGAAAATTAAATAGCATTGTACATAGTGTACATGGATATTTTAATACTGATAAAGAAAATATCTCCTTCAAACCATAGTGTCAGAACATGAAAAATACAATTTTGGTAGAAATTAGACTGCTAAAATAAAACACAATATTATAGGTGTACTTGATCTTATCAATTGTGGACCTCAAAATTTGTACAAAATTTGCTCCAATTTCCCTACCAAAATCCGGGTATAAGGGATGGGGTGTTTAAGTAAATTTTTCTTACGTTAATTCCTTAAGATCAAGCTCTATAAATACCAAGGGGTCATTTTGAAATTTTATTTTCTTTCTTTTCTTCCAATATTGCTCATGAAGCAAAATTTTCTCTTTTCTCTTCTCTCAAAACCAACCTCCTCTAGCATAAGTTCTCCAAAAATTTTGTCGTTCCATGCCTCAAAATCATCCTTAGGAGCAAGCTCTAGGGTTTTAGGGTTGATTCAAGATGGTTTCAAGGTAAAAATCCAAACTTTTCTAAATGGATTTTTGTCAAAGTTTAGACTTCATACTTGATATTTATGTTCTATGTTTAAATCTTGAGGTTTAGGAGATTTAGAAGGCTATTTACACCAAAAAAGTGATTCAACATCTTGGAACTTTAGGTATAAGTTCTAACCTTAAACTTTTTATGCAAATTATGTTTTGAATTTTATCGGTTGTAAATGATGATTTTTGAACTTTGGCATGTAAAAGACTTATTATGACATGATTCGTTTATGTGTTGTACTGTTATGGACGTAACGTTTAGGTTTACAGTAAGGCTTTTAAATCAAAAAGTAAACTTTGTTGCAAAAAAATGTATGAACACACTTTAAGACATGTTTTAAAGATCTAAGTTTTAGAGGGGCTTAAAGATTGATTTGATTTTTGAGCTCAACACGTGATTTATTAGAAATGATGAGCTAAACATTTTTGTGAAGAAAGTTTCCCCAAATTCAAATTGGATCTAGCCTAAAAAGCCCTTTTTTCAAATCTATGTTTTTAGAAAATTAGCCAAAATTTCCTCTAAACGATGAATTTTAAAAGCATTCTAAACATAAAAATTGTAGATCTCATTGAAACCGTTATCTTTTATGAAGCAACATTCCCGTTATTTCTACACCAATTTTGAGTTATGAATTTTAAAAGGTTTTATCAAGAAACTTTTAAAACGGTAAATATAGGAAAACGTCTTTAAAATGATTGAATTTGCATAAGAGTCTTTGGAGAGTTTTAATCCTTGTTAAAAACTGCATAATACAGTGCCAAACAATTTTACTTTGGTGTCGAGGCAAAAATGTCAAGATTTAATCACATAAAAAACCTAGACGGAGATGATAGTCCGCCATCTAATTACATAAAAAACCTAGATACATGATCTAACCTCTAAGGAACCATAAACGATATAAATTAATTAATTAATAAATAATTAAATAATGAGTTAATCAACCATAATTAATTAATATACATTCACCACATAATCTATGACAACATATAATATTATATAGAAACCTAGAGTGCCAACTCTCTATAAAATTAAATTCAAGCATAGGAAAGATTAAGATCATATAATTTATACGTATAGCATGATCATAAACTCGCAAACTTATGTAAAAACCATGTCTCTAATATCAATTGTTGAAAAAATAATACGCAGCGAAATTTTAAAAATTTTTAAATCAGAGTATTTTTCAAAACACAAGTTTGACATGCTATATGTATAAATTAACCTGATCTTACTGACCTTGTATACGCCAAAAAGCTCCTGAAATCTATGTAGAGAAGTAACGTTCCAAAAGAGCCTCAACCAACTAGTCTTCTTTGCTATTCTCTATCCATGATCGGAGTGAGTGTGGGCTCACGCGTACAACTCTTCCTCAAAGTGACTCTCCTTCCAACCAATTGAGAGAACCCAAAGCTATTGTTGTGATTTGTGAACAAGAGCTCTCAGGGAGTTTTAGATTCTCACCAGTAGAGTATTACTCTTAATCTCTCTATTGATCCGAATAAATCATTAGACTCACTCCCTATTTATAGAGGTTGGGTCTAGGGTCATTCCTTATCAGATAAGGTCTCAAAAATTCAAAACGGAATCAAATTCGTGTCAATATCGGATAAGATACGCGTAAAAACGCACGATTTTTAATTCGCGCATAGGCAGGCCAAACTTTAGGATCGACATGCCGAACTGCCGAAATAAAAATCACGCGAATCTTTTATTTTTCACCCAAGATTATATAGGATAAAGCCTTAGTTTTAATTCAAATAACCCAATAGAGAAGTTATCTAATTAAAACAACTTTATCTAGATAATATCTAAGAAAATAAATAGATTCCTAATAATTCTACAAGTTTATCTTGATTTAATTTATCCAAAATTAAATCAACTGATGAACAGACAAGAATTATCTGACCCCAATAATTCAACAAGTTTATCTTGAATTAATTTTGTTCATAAAATTAATTCAACCGACAAACATACATGAATTATTTGATTCTTTCAAATTTTCAACCAATCTAATAAATTGACATAAGTCACCAATTATTGTAAAAGCACGCCGTATCATTACAGGATTTTGTGAGCTAGCAAAGGGGACCAAATGGACCTATATAGTTCAAGCTCCTGATAATTATGAAACCAATATCCCAGATATACATTTCATAATTATCAACTCCAACGCTACTCAACTAA